>WAAB01022410.1:7227-39879 GCA_013389865.1 Piaya cayana
AGACATTAGGAAGAAGTTTTTCACAGAAAGGGTCATCTGGCACTGGAACAGGCTGCCCAGGGAGGTGGTTGAATCACCTTCCCTGGAGGTGTTTAAGGCATGGGTGGATGAGGTCCTGAGACACAGTTTAGTGATTGATAGGGATGGTTGGACTCAAAGATCCGGTGGGTCTCTTCCAACCTGGTGATTCTATGAAACACCAAGATTCCCTCTATGAAAAATGAACATCTGCTCTTTTCCTGCGTTCCTCACCTTAACAAATGTTTCTTCAAGGTCAGAAGCTTACAGCAGAATGTATCAAAAGCACTGGCTATATTAATTATAGCATTCATTTACCTAAACAGTTCTAAATATCTGGGTATGCACTCCCAACTGAGAACATAGTTAGGTTACACTAAACACATTCATTGTGAATTAAGCTAATGTAGTCTTCTTCCAAACTAGGCTGGCTTAGCATACAAAGTTACAGACTTGAAATAGTTAGTAGAAACTAAACTAACATACCTAATTTCAAACTCCAGTAAACTGCAGCAGACCCAAACAGGAAGGCATACCCAAACAAGAGGGTGGTTTGGCCATGAAATATTAACGTACTAGCTGATCCCTATCTCTACAGTTTGCAGTAAAGTGGACTTAAGTTCCAATTGCTCATACAGGAAAAAAACCTTTTTGGCTCAGTCCCTATGAATAAAAGTTTCTAATAAAATTCAACAGCATTTCAAAGCCTGTATGAATGAAAAGAGTACTTAAATCTGATTCTCCATGAGCAAACATCCCCAGCATTCTAATTAGTTCTTGAACTTCATTTCTTCAAATCCAAACAGCAAAGACCAGGAAAAGAGTAGCTACTGAGCGAGAAGGATCTTCACCACAGTCTCCCTCTACCTAGAACAGCATACGAGGCCAGTATTTCTGGAGTCACAGGTGGGCAGTATTTCTCTTTCATGACATTTAACTTGATACATCTCACCTGCATAAGGCATTTCTGCATGAAAAGATACAGGAAAAGATTTTGTAGTCGGATTGGGGGCAAGAGTCATGAGTACTAACTCTCAGCTGATGTACAATTCA
Source organism: Piaya cayana (assembly GCA_013389865.1). NCBI lineage: Eukaryota > Metazoa > Chordata > Aves > Cuculiformes > Coccyzidae > Piaya > Piaya cayana. The sequence continues at coordinate 8,299 of WAAB01022410.1, forward strand.
CGTACACCAAAAAACATATCCAAAACTCTTCTCAAAAGGGGGGATTTCAGGTCTTGTAGGGTGTGACTCTCGAAGGCTTCACAAAGCCACTTAAAACTTCACCAAAGTTCAATAAGACTATGAGTGTTTACAAGCACAAGGACTAAGCCAAATTGAGAATGTAAATATTTGCATGCAGTTCCCCAAACTTGCCTCAATCTGTGCTGCCAACTAAATCCCAACTGCAGACCAAAAAATGTGAAAAGCAACAGTTGTACATACTTCACAACACAAAGACAAAACTAATCCACACGGCATTCAGGACTCGAGGGAGTGGGGGCAAGAAAGAAAGAAGTAATTCATAATCTAAACTAAATTTACATTAAACAAGACATCAATGAAGTTCAGACTGAAACTCGACTTGACTCAACTATCAGTTGGTACATTTTGAAAGTCTCATCAGTCCACATTTTTGTCCTCTCCCCTGCAAGAAACTGGGTTGCATTAACCATATTTAGATTACTCAAGACCACATTGACAATGTGATGGGTCTAGCACGCAGTGGTAACTCTGACCTAAACCACGTTCTCTCAAGACATCAAAAGCAAGAACTTCTGCTTCCCAAGCAGATCATAGAATCACAGAATGGTTTGGGTTGGAAGGGACCTTTAGAGGCCATCTAGTCCAACCTCCCTACAGCAAGTTGGGACATCTTCAACCAGATGAGGTTGCTCAAAGCCATGCCCAACTTGATCTTGAATGCTTCCAGGGATTGAGGACCTACTGCCTCTCTGGGCAAAATATTCCAGTGTTTCACCACCCCCATCATTAAACATCATAATCATAAAGTGTAGTTCTGCTATCACTATAGGCTCTACTGAAAAAGTCTGTCCCCATCTTTCTCATCCAAGTTGAGGAAAGTCGTCTCTGGATCCAGAATAATTTTTTTAACAATCTCAGCCCCACATTTAGAATTGATTTAGGATCCAAAATATCCCCAAATTTTCCACAACCACACTTCTTTCTTAAGTTTTACCCCAGTTCTTTCCGCTATAGATGAGAACGGCAGCCAGGGATGCATTCAAGACAGTTGTAACCTCCCAGAAATACAGCCCATAAGATACTCAGCTCCCATCCCTCCTCAGAAAGTGCTAAATGCCTTTCAGTCCTACAACTCCATTGCAGACACTCACTGGAGGGAATCAGTAAGCTAAGCATCTAACCAAGACCCGGATTTTATATCTTTTTGTATGATAAGAATTTAGTCTTACTCACTCCCACTACTGTAAACTAACAAAAAGTTCATTCTCTCCCTCTTTGGTTAAGTAGGAGAAGTACAAATCCAGTTCTTCTCAACTGTGGGAAACTCAGTTTTACTCTCCAGTTAAAAGCAGGCTCTTCAGCGCAGAGAAGTGACCTCTTCACAAGAGGCTAGTATCATTTCTTTAAAAGCCCCTACACTAAAAATAGTCCTGCTTCCTAAACATGAGTGCTTAGCAGTTCCAGGCATTCTGAGATCCTGCATACCACTTTATTTTTTTAAAACTGGCAACATTTATTTAACCAGCAATTAAAGAAAGGAGGCCCAGCCGCCCCAGTGATTCTTCCCAGAGGGTCTTAGATGTTTATGAAACACAATGAAAACAATAAAGTGGATAAAATCATGCTATTCCATCAAGTCCTTGGCAAGACTTCCCAACCGAGACTAAGTTGGCATGGTAAGTTACAGTCAACAGATTACACAATGGTTTAGAGAGTCACCAATAACAAGGGGTCACACGCTCCTTGAAGAACTACAGTATATGTTAAAAGTCACTTGCTTAAAGAAAAATGGCAACTCTTGGTCTGAGCTCCTTGGAACAAATTCTGGAAGCCACAGCACAAACATGCTGTTAAAGTAGGAGAGAACAGAAGGCATCTTTCCTCCCCAGCACCAGGAATGGCAGTGACTACACTAAGAAAGCTGGGTGGGAGAGTGTAACACCCTGAAGGGAACACAAGAAGTCAGGCTGGCAGGACTGACTTATTTCTGCATATGGGAGAAGAATATATGCTATGTACTTAAAGGAGCAGGACAGTTGCTGTGGCCCACTACCACCCATCCTGTCACCCCTCCCCAAGAAGCCCTGCTCCCCACTCCTCCACACTCTCAGAGGTAACTGGTTTTATGCCAAAAGCAAGATGGTAGTTTCCAGACAGACAAGTTGCTCTTAGCAGTATACGGACTGTAGCTACTTTTAAAAGGTGCTCCACTGTATCCTTAGGTAACTGGATAGAAAAATCATATCAACTAAACATAATTGCCTAAATGTGTTGCAATTTTCCTTTAAAGAACTAATGTTAAAGCAAGATGGAAAGTAATACCCAAAGCCATAAATCTCACTCTCACTGTTCAGCCTGGCAACAGATTTCCAGTATGCCACCTACTTAACTTGATCATCAAAACAGAAGTTAAGTTCCAACATTCCTAAACATACATGATTTTCCCAAATCTCACCATATAATATAAAAATATAAAAATACTTCCACTATAGGGAATATTTTCATATTAATCATGAATAATCAAAACATTATCAACTCTCAAAGAGAAATCAACCTCATTTCAATTCATCCTACTCTACATCATCAGAAATCAAACTATACTAAGTTTCATTCTTGATCTTCCACAAATTTTGATGACTCCTGATGGGTTTTATTGAATTCTTCAACGTCTGACTGAAGTTATAGACTGCGTAGTCAGAATAAAATTCATAGAAAACCTATTCCCAAAAGTCAGTGTAAAAGTAAAACAACAAAACATGATCAGTTCTCAAAGACAAATAAACCTCATTTCAATTCATCCTACTCCACATCACCAGAAATCAAACTATACCTAATATTCTTGATTTCGCACAAATTTTGGTGACTCTTGATGGGTTCTACTGAATTCAAGTCTGACTGAAGTTATAGACTGCCTACTCAGAATAAAAGTTATAGAAAACCTACTCCCAAAAGTCAGTTCAACAGTAAAACGAGGGTGTAGCAAACACTACTATTGACGTACTCCATGCAATAATACCATGCACCCAGCTTCATTTAGCTTCACTATTAACATTCAAAGTACATTTGAGTGACAAAACTGAAGTAAACATAATAAGGCTCTCTGATTGCAGTGACCCGCCGCTCCTCAGTACAGCAAATGCTTGGTACCAAGCCAAGAGCACTACATCTGATTTTCCCACCGAGTGAACTGCTGAAGCATCTCCCTTAGCTCTTCAGCTAATTCTGCCTTGGCATCCTCGGTTTTCCGCTGGAGTCCAGGTGGCTCCCCTCTCCTTTTTTCAACACACACGCAAACGCTGCGGCCGGAGAGACGATGCGAGAAGGGGAAAGCGGTGCCGCAGCTCCGGATCAGAGCCCCTCGCTCGAACTCTGTCCCCCGGGGTCGCCTCTGCCCTCGCCCTGTGCCACCGCCGTGCCTCCCGGGACGCGAACTGCCGTCCCCGGAGGCACGGCGGTGGCACGGGGCGCTCTAGCTCCGGCTCTTCTCTCCGCCCCGGGACTCCAGCAGCCGCGTGGCCCGAGGAGCCCCCGAGCATCCCGGGACGCTTCAGCCCCCCCCCAGCCCCGCTCCCCGGGTCGCGAGCGGCAACCGCCGCTGCTCACCCGCCCTTACCGAGACCCGCCGGGGTGCGCTCCCGCCGCCGAACGCCCGCAGCCCCCGTCCCGGCGGCTTCTTAAAAAAGAAGAGAAGCTGGGAAGAGGGAGAGAGAAAGAAAGGGGGGAGGGAAGAGGGGAGGGAAGGGACTGAGATCGAGGGAGAGAGAAGTATGCGAAGGCAGGAAGTGGAGACGACCGCGGCCGGTGCGGGAGATTAATGGGAACCAGTCACCCGGAGGCCAACAAAGAAACCTGCGCCCCCACCGCTGCCCCCAAAGCGGGTCCCGAGAGCAGGGGGAAAGGGAACAACCGGGAGGAGCAGCGGGTCCGCGGGGAGATGCGATGGGCAGGGCGAGGAGGGGAAAACGATCGCCCCCCGAGCCCTACAGTCCTCNCGTAGTCAGAATAAAATTCATAGAAAACCTATTCCCAAAAGTCAGTGTAAAAGTAAAACAACAAAACATGATCAGTTCTCAAAGACAAATAAACCTCATTTCAATTCATCCTACTCCACATCACCAGAAATCAAACTATACCTAATATTCTTGATTTCGCACAAATTTTGGTGACTCTTGATGGGTTCTACTGAATTCAAGTCTGACTGAAGTTATAGACTGCCTACTCAGAATAAAAGTTATAGAAAACCTACTCCCAAAAGTCAGTTCAACAGTAAAACGAGGGTGTAGCAAACACTACTATTGACGTACTCCATGCAATAATACCATGCACCCAGCTTCATTTAGCTTCACTATTAACATTCAAAGTACATTTGAGTGACAAAACTGAAGTAAACATAATAAGGCTCTCTGATTGCAGTGACCCGCCGCTCCTCAGTACAGCAAATGCTTGGTACCAAGCCAAGAGCACTACATCTGATTTTCCCACCGAGTGAACTGCTGAAGCATCTCCCTTAGCTCTTCAGCTAATTCTGCCTTGGCATCCTCGGTTTTCCGCTGGAGTCCAGGTGGCTCCCCTCTCCTTTTTTCAACACACACGCAAACGCTGCGGCCGGAGAGACGATGCGAGAAGGGGAAAGCGGTGCCGCAGCTCCGGATCAGAGCCCCTCGCTCGAACTCTGTCCCCCGGGGTCGCCTCTGCCCTCGCCCTGTGCCACCGCCGTGCCTCCCGGGACGCGAACTGCCGTCCCCGGAGGCACGGCGGTGGCACGGGGCGCTCTAGCTCCGGCTCTTCTCTCCGCCCCGGGACTCCAGCAGCCGCGTGGCCCGAGGAGCCCCCGAGCATCCCGGGACGCTTCAGCCCCCCCCCAGCCCCGCTCCCCGGGTCGCGAGCGGCAACCGCCGCTGCTCACCCGCCCTTACCGAGACCCGCCGGGGTGCGCTCCCGCCGCCGAACGCCCGCAGCCCCCGTCCCGGCGGCTTCTTAAAAAAGAAGAGAAGCTGGGAAGAGGGAGAGAGAAAGAAAGGGGGGAGGGAAGAGGGGAGGGAAGGGACTGAGATCGAGGGAGAGAGAAGTATGCGAAGGCAGGAAGTGGAGACGACCGCGGCCGGTGCGGGAGATTAATGGGAACCAGTCACCCGGAGGCCAACAAAGAAACCTGCGCCCCCACCGCTGCCCCCAAAGCGGGTCCCGAGAGCAGGGGGAAAGGGAACAACCGGGAGGAGCAGCGGGTCCGCGGGGAGATGCGATGGGCAGGGCGAGGAGGGGAAAACGATCGCCCCCCGAGCCCTACAGTCCTCTTCCCTCTGCCCCGGAGGAGGGATATCGCTTCTTCTTCTGTTTAAAAAGAAAAAAAAAAAAAAAAAACCACGCGTGCCGGGCTCCTCTCCGCGCGAAGCCGGGGAAGAAAGGAAGGAAAGAGGAGAGCGAGCGGCGCTTCCTGCGCCCGGCCGAGCAGATGGATTCAATCAGAGCTCCGGGACGCGGGGCGCCGGCCTTTTCCTCGCCGGGGTAGCCCCGAACTAACAGTACCGGCGGAGGAAGAGGTGGGGGAGAGGCGGTGTCACGCCTCTGAACTTCACTGCGGGCACCACAGCTCAAATACAGCCCGCTGGGACCAGCAGAACGGTGATGCTCTACGCACCGGAGAGGGAGATGCCCTTGCTCGGGTGTTGAGCTTGCCCCAGACGGGGCCCCTCTGCGCTCCAGGACACAGGGCAATGTGCGTACAGATACCGAAAATGCCGGCAAAGAAAACTCTCCCAAGAGTCGTTTTGGAGTTTTAGAAAGCGAGCATCCTTTATTAGGCCTGGGCAACGTGAAGGAGTGATCTCGGTCAATCGCGTGCCAGGAGACAAAAGCTGGGGGCAGAATGCATTTCCCACTTACATGCATGCATATAAGTTTTCCCAGAAATCTTATGCATATTCTATTACTTTTCAAGCACTAGTTTTAATGTTATTATGAAACTTTGCAACAGTCCAAACTTGCTAATTTGGAGTTGGCTCCAGCTTTCTGCTTGACCTTGCCTTTGAGATGCGGAAAGGCGGCAAACATTTGAGATTATAAAAAAAGAGACATCTGTTCAGCACAGATCATACTTCACACAAGACGTTATCATCTTCAAGGAATGAACAGTGTCTGGAAAAACACAGTTTTAAAGAAAACATGCTATTAGAGGGACATTCTTTCTAACTTCCAAAGAACGCAGTCACCTAGATGAAATTTAACTCTACTTCAGCTTAAATAGAAAATATTCCACTTTTTGTAATAATAACTATTTCTTGTATCAATACCAGAGGGTGAAGACAGTCTGTGTGGCACAAGCGATAATGCATGCGAATTCCATGAAGGCCACAAACAGTATTGCCTGGACTAGCTCCCTGGCACACCTGTTCACGTGTTCCTGATGGTTTAGGCGATGAGTAACCCACACAAGAAATTTGATAGAAAAGCCATACAAAAAGAGGCAGGATACTAGCTGTTAGCAGAACCACGAGTATGGCAAAACACAAAGACTGCACCTAAATCTTGAAGTATTGCATATTTATTTAAAAAGTCACTTCACAATATATTGACCAAATTACAATAGGAACAGAAGAAAAATAGTGTGACATGTATATTCTGTAACAGGAATTTGCAAATTCCAGCATGGCACATTTCTTGAATTTCAAGCACAGGCTGACTTTCCTTCCATTGACTGAAATGGAAACAAAACGGTACTCAGAGTAACGCAAATGCTTACGAGCTTTCCTTCACAAGGATACTTCTCTGAACCCAGAGCCAAGCACTCAGGATAAGCTGTTCTTGGCTTTCACCACCTCATCAACAAAATAAGATATATTGTCTTGAGATATTCTGCTCTGCCATCCCACACAAGAAAATCTGGTGTAAATGTCCAGCACTTCACAAGCCTCCATTATATTTCAAAAGAGGGAATGTACAGGAAGTAAGGGGAACCCTCATCTGGATTCTGATGTGAATGTGTGTTTTATAGCAAAAGCTGTTTCAGCTGTCAGCCTTCTTGGGACAGATGTATTTACTCAGCTGTAAAAGGAGTACTGTGTCACCAAACATCAAAAAATGGTGGGAGTTTAAATTTCAATACACAAGGAATAATTTACCTCCTGAACAACAGCTACTGCTGCAAGTACCTAGCAGGAATAAAAAAAAATACAATTTTCTTTCCCTGTTACAAAAACTACATAGGAGTGCTTTTTCAAGTGTATTTCACAAGTGCAGGAAGGTAGCAAACCCATCTGCCTCCCTGGGAGACCAGTGATAACAAGGAATGATGCTCAAAGAGCAAACTTCAAATTAAGCTGGTTGCTTGTCCAGCATATCAAACAAACATCTCAAGCATGCTAATATTGCTATTACCAAGTGTTATTTTTCTCCCCCATTTAACTTGTATTCACTCCCCTAGACCTCAAGCAATTTGGCAACTGCCTGAATTTTCCCTTAACCCAACCTAAAGTTAAGCTGTACTCAAACACTGATCTGTGGCCTTCAATGTATTTGAAGAAAAAGCAGTCTGTGAAGAGCTGCTTTATTACAGGAACTAGCTGCTGCCTTGATCAAGCAACTGGAAGATAACAAAATTTAAACTAGGAGCAGATTATTTTTATTTCTTGCCAAACAGATTACAGCTACCAAACCTCCACAAACAAGGACATGAAAAATCAGCACCTACTTGTTAGCCATGGCTATATCACACTTAAGGAAAGTTTCTGTGCTTATTTTGCCCTGCCTATTGCCATTTCACTGCAGGTGAGGCTGGCAAAGCCACAGAGCATCTATTTTCATGTAGCCACAGTCACTTTCCAGGCCTGTTTGGTAGCTCAGAGCAGGGGCTGCAGCCTTGCACAATGTGTTTATGAAGGTCTCACACACAGGCACTGAGCTCCTGAGCCAGAAGCAGCTTCCAGGGAGTACACTTGTTTGTTTGGTAAACGTTGCTTGCAGTAGGCTAAAGCACTTTGTGCTCTTTCCACCAACCACAGCAAAAGGGCTTTCAGGGCTTTCTTTGTGAAAGCAAATGCTGTGACAGAGCTTGCAGATGGTCTGATCCAGCAGCTTACCTGGGCTCTGCCCTCTTACCAAGACCTGTTTCACTATGTCAACCATCGCTACATACTGTAATCATTATTTTATACTTCATAAGGGTTCTTTAAAAAAAATTAAAAAGCAGGAATACTGCTTTCATAGAATAATGGAATCATTAAGGTTGGAAAAGACCTAGAAGATCATCCAATCCAGCTGTCAGCTGCACATCACCATGCCTACTAAACCATTTCCCAAAGTGCTACATCTACATGTATTTTTAACAACTCCAGAGCAGGAGATTCCATCGCTTCCCTGGGCAGCCTGTTCTAATGCTTCACCACACTTTTGCTAAATATTTTTTTTCTAATATCCAGTGTAAACCTCCCACAGCACAACTCTCGTCCTGTCCCTTGTTACCTGGGAGACCAGCACCCACCTTGCTACAACCTCCCATCAGGGGGCACTAAAAAGCACTATGGTCTCCTCTCAGCCTCCTTTTCTCCAGACTAAACAACAGTTCTCTCTGCTGCTCCTCTTAAGACTTGTGATCTAGACCATTCCCCAGCAACTTTGCCCTCCTTTGGACACACTCCAGCAGTAAAATGTTCTTCTTGTGTTGAGGGGCCTAAAACTGAACACAGTATTCAAGGAATAGTCTCACCAGCACTAAGTACAGGCGTAAAACCACTTCCCTAGTCCTGCTGGCCACACCACTTTTGATACAGGCCAGTATGCTGCTCAGATTTTTGGCCATCTGGGCACGCTGCTGGCTTTGCCCTACAGTCTCCATCACAGACTGTGGAGTAAAGCCCCAAGACACACAAGCAGCAACCCACTGAGCCAAGGTGATGCCCTCCAGCTTATCACAGACTCATAGTTGGGTTGGAAGGGACCTTAAAAGTCATCTAGTTCCAACCCCCGTGCCGTGGGCTGGGACACCTCCACCTCCCACCAGACCAGGCTGCCCAAGGCCCGATCCAACCTGGCCTTGAACACCTCCAGGGACGGGGCAGCCACAGGTTCCCTGGGCAACCTGCGCCAGCGCCTCACCACCCTCAGCATGAGGAATTTCTTTCTAACATCTAGTCTGAATCTAAATTTGCTTTCCAATTTAAAGCCATTCCCCCTCTTCCTATCGCTCCGTACCCTTGTAAACAGTCTCTCCCCATCTTGTTTGTACCTCTTCAGGTACTGGAAGGCTGCTATAAAGTCTCTCCAGAGCCTTCTCTTCTCCAGGCTGAACAACCCCAGCTCACCCAGCCTGTTCTCCTACGGGAGGTGCTCTAGCCCCCCTGAGCATCTCCGTAGCCCTGCTCTGGACCCCTTCCGACGGTTCCGTGTCCTTCTTACGTTGGGGTTTCCAGGAGCGGACACAATCCTCCCGGCGCTGGTTTGAACGCCCCGCGCCGCCGAGCGGGGATGGCGAGTCGGGAGGGGCGGGGGCGGAAGGTGGGTGGCGGTGCGCGCGCAGCGTCGGGGGCGGGGCCAGGATGGAGCGGGCGCGCGCGGGGCAGACGGTGGGGCTGGCGCGCGCCGTGCTGGAGCGGGCGAGGGGGCGGCGGCCGCCATCGGGCCCGGTGGGTGAGGGGAGGGAGAGCCCGGTGGGTGATGAGGGGGTGAGGAGCCCGGTGGGTGATGGGCGTGGGGGAGCCCAGTGGGTGATGAGGGGGCAAGGGGGTGGAGAGCCCGGTGGGTGATGGTGGGGAGACGCCGGTGAGTGATGAAGGGGGGACCCTGGTGGGTCGTTAGTGGGGAGAGCCCGGTAAGTGATGAGGGGGGGACCCCGGTGGGTGTTGCGGGGGAGAAGTCCCCGGTGGGTGACTGGGGGGAGGAGCCCGGTAGGTGAAGGCGGGGGGAGACCTCGGTGAGTGATGGGGTAGGGGCAAAACCCCAGTAGGTGATGGGGGTGGGGAGAGACCCTGGTGGGTGCTGCAGGGTGGCAGAAACACGGTAACTAAGAAGCAGCGAGGAGCTGCACCCTTAAATGGTGCCAGGATGGAATAGCCCCAGCTGGGAGAGACCTTAAAATCGTTTCGAATAACCTAAAGGTCATCTAAGGTGACTCGTGTCCTGTCGTCGCTCTCTGTATGCTGGTGTGACTGAGCCATGTGTGTGCTTTAGTGAGCTGGAGGCATTTTAACAAACAGAGATCAGGTTCACACAGTTCCCTGTGTTTTGTCCTATGAAAGGATCCTTGCAAATAAACACACAGGGCTTTGCAGTACATGTGTCCAGTCCAGTGACTGCTCCATCCATTGACCTCCTGGTGCAGCAGGTGCCCTGGGGGTGAGCGGTGTTGGAAAGCCGGTGCTCACAGTGCATGGAGATGAAGCCCTGCAGAGCAGGGGTCACAGCTTCACCCCAGAAACAGCCTCCAGCACGAATGAGTCGTCTGCTATGGAATCCCTGGACATTTTCTACTTCTAAGCCACAAGCACCAAATATTGAGTTACAAAAACTGTCTTTAATTGCAGGAAGAAGATTCAGAGCGTCTCAATGCAGCGTTCGCCTCCATTGTAAACTTGATGAATCAAGCCACAAGGGAATGCGAGGTGAGCTTTCCCCCCGGACCTGTGTGAAGTGGAATGTTTGCGATGTGTCTTGGTAAAGAAGCAGTGCCTCTTTGCACTGCTTCTGCTAAAAATGTAAAAATTAAACTTCCATTTTGCTCATTGCATGGCAAGAGCTTAACTAGTGAGCCTGTGATGCCGGCCTAGATTTAAAAAACCAGAGCATTTGCCATTGTTTTATCATTTGCCACATGTTTCCCAGTGTTCTCCTGACCTGCAGGTACCACCTCGGCTGATAAACAGCAATATCAGCGTTACCCACAGAGTACCAGCAGGCCAGTACAAATTTTAGGAGAGGGTTTCTCCCCTCCTTGGTGGAAAGGCTCTGTGGTCACAGACAGAAACACCAGGTGACACCACAGGCCATTTCGTTAGCCACTGTCCCCTTCACAATATAGAGTTGTTTCCAGGGGTGGGGAGTGGCTTTGTGATTGAGTTAACTCTTGGTTTTCATCATGCCAGCATGAACTGCTTGTGCTGGTTAGTAGAGTCAGTGTGTGCTGGGTGGGAGAAGTAATGGAGAGTGAATCTTGAGGTGAGAGGTTGCTTTTTGTCACATGTTCACTCTGAATTCAAAGAGTTAACCTCCCCATTTTACATCCATAATGTCTTGAATCTCGTCTTATATAAAATCTAAACGAAGTTGATCTGAGATGTTGCTACTGGATTATGGGCTCGGTTCTGCACAGCACCGTATCTTTACTGGTGATAGGTAGAAACTGAGGCGTGTACAGATGCTGAGCTCCACTGCTCTCATGTTGGCACACATTCACTGTGAGACTGCATTACAAGAGCTGTGCTTGTGCCCTGCTGCCAGGTGTCATTACCCTTCTGGGCAGATGGACTAGGGGGCCGTCTCTGCCAGCCACTCCTTGCAGATAAAAGCTCTGCAGCCTGACTGCTATGTTCAAGTTTCTGAAAACACCATCACAATTTACATTGTCTGTGCCCTTCAGAGTGTTATCATCACACAACAGGGAGCTCATTGTTTGCCGAGTTAATAAGAGGCTGTCTTCAATTAAATGAAATAGTAGTTCAGCACACCAGCTGATTAGCTCTTAAGCAACTCCTTTATCATTTCAAAGCACTACATACACAGTGAGAAGTTAATCCTAAAACAGCTCCAGCAGAACGGAGCTTTACACATGATGAAACAAAAATATATTGTATAGAGACTCATCCTGTGTCCTGTTAGGAGTCTGTAATAGTGTGACCACGCAGTGGATGACTTCCACATTTATGCTTCAGCCAAGACAGTACTGCTTCAGGCATCTTTTGTAGAGAAGAAGAGTCATGATGGGTGTGGGTATGAATTCTCAGACCCACAAATTAATTGATAAAGTTTACAAAGCATAACACAACCATTTAGGCACTTGAAGGCCACTGAATGCGAATGATTAAAACTACTTGTTTAGAATTATTTAGAGACCAAAGTTTTACCCACTTTTATTACCAAAAGTTTGATTTTATTTCTTGCTCTGTGACAATGTAAAAGACACTGGCTCACCTCCTGTGATACAGAGATGTTCTGTGAAACACTATGCAATAGGTCAGAGGATTTGATGTATATTGGGATGTAGCTCCACAGTAGAATGCAATACAAGCAAACCAAAACAGATGAACTGTGCATAATCTTAAGGAATAAAATACAGCAATAGATTTAGAAATAAGCATTACTATCAGCCTTATTTTTGCTATGTCTTTTGACAGTCAGACACAACGAAAATATAAGTGAAATAAAATAGCTACTTTGGAACTTTATGGTCCCAGTTGATTAAAAAAGGTACCTCAGGAGTTCTGTGGTGACAGCAGATGGCAGCAGAGCTGTACTCAAATTTGCAGTGGGCAAGACTGAAGTACCTTTATTGTGGAGCCAGAATAGGGCTCCTGTGGACTTGAATACTATCAGAACTGCTATGCTACTGGTACCAGCCTTGAAGACAATTTAACTTCTTCATTTGCCAGTATTAACATGCTCTGCTTTTAGAACACTGTGACTCCACGTGCCCTATAGAACCAGTCTTCACTGGCTAGGTAGCAAAGCACCTAGCTTGCATTACGTCCTATTAAGGAGACACAAACTACACCTTCTTCCACTAGGGCTTTTCTTGAAGGGCCTGATCAGGTAGATGTTCCCAGAGCTTTCCTTCAGATATTTTTGTGAATTCAGTTCTGAGGCATCAAAAATCCCTATGTATAGGACACAGGCATCTAAAATCAGGTCTGACAGTCTTGTACCAGAAAACAGTTGTCCTGTGGACATCCAAGCATTGTTTTCATCCCCACACAACAACAAACCAGCCAATTAATACAGGTCAATAGCTGTGCAGTTTTACTTTTAACTGTAAATCTGCAGTAGTTGTGAGCATGGCTTTGATGATTGTCTGCAATTTTTTTTCTGTTTCTATTGTCCAGAAGTACTATAGCCTTGTGGCAGCCTGTAGATGCAAAGACCATGAAGTCAAACACATCTGCAGATATCATGGCAGGCAAACACGAGAAAGAGAGCCAGAGTTCTCCAAAGAAGTAAGTAGATGGTTTGGGGTTTGAATAAAGGTTATTCCTTCCCTTGCTGTGGGACAGCCATTATGCATCTAGTGTCTGTAACACTTGCCATACTAAATGTGTGTGGTTTGACATCATGAGCTTATGAACACTTGGGCTGATGTGAGCCTTCTCTTAAGTGAGGAGGCAGAATAACTTCTGATGGCACCAATGGGTGTTATATCAGTCCTTTAGTGGAGGGGAAGATTTCATGGACAGAGAGCATCCCCTGTCTCAGGGTTGAATCGGCCTTTGGTGTTGTATCATTAGAAAACAGTTTTGGCTTTTTTTTTTTTTTTTTNCACTTGCCATACTAAATGTGTGTGGTTTGACATCATGGGCTTATGAACACTTGGGCTGACGTGAGCCTTCTCTTAAGGGAGGAGGCAGAATAACTTCTGATGGCACCAGTGGGTGTTATATCAGTCCTTTAGTGGAGGGGAAGATTTCACGGACAGAGGGCATCCTCTGTCTCAGGGGCTGAATTGGCCTTTGGTGTTGTATCATTAGAAAACAGTTTTGGCTTTTTTTTTTTACTTCCAGAGGACTGAAGCCTCTGTAGCACCCAGCCGAGCTTGGACTTGCCAGCAACATGTAAGTTTATAGAATATTTAGTTTTTAAATTGAGGTGTAGAATTTCTATATCAATGTGCCAGTTGAGATTTGTGATCAGGTTTGGGGACTCTGATGGCACAGATGATGTACCAGTGGTGCATTCATAACCCTAATGTATGTGTAGGTGGGCGTTAGAATCGGTGTAGAGACTGGCACAATTAATTACAAACCTGATTGTGGCATTCTGGCACATAATCAGTTAAGAGTTTACTTGATATTTTGGGCTGGTACAGAATATCAAACACTGTGATTAATCTTTAGGCTCTTGTGATTTGCATCAGCAACAATAACCCAGCACTTCTCCAGTCTCACCTCATTTGTACTTCTGACACCTTCTGTGTGTTGAGGAAAGACTTGCAGCAAGGTGTGCAGCAGTTGCATAGCCAGTTGTACTTGGCTCTCATACAGTCTTTGTGAAGACCCTCAGTCCTCATGGAGACGAGAACTTTATTTATTATTCAAAGCCTAACACCTTACTGAATCAGTTTTGGGAACTTCTAAAAAGTTGAGAAACAGAATTCATATCACAGCACAAATTAGTGGGAGCACCCATCTTGTATGGAAGTTTTCCAGATTTATATTCAAAGCCACTTAGGTTGGCAACTTTGAGTTTTGAGGCAGAGATTACAGCATGTTGATTATTTCCATTGACTGAAAGATTAGATTAAATACTTTGTGTGTGGCATTTGCTAATTTTTGTATTGACAGAAACATTTTAGTTTTGTACATGCTGCCTATATTTTGAAAAAACCTTAGTATGTTTATATAGCAGCTGAAATGTAATTTTTTAACCTAAATTTGAAATTTTTTTTGTGGGAAATCTAAGATGACTAAGCAATAATGAAATTTTTCCCCCAAAGACCAGAAAACCTTCTGAAGACATCTACATTGAAGTTTCTCCTGGCACCTATTCTGTCACAGCAACCTCAGAGGACATGGTACAACAAACCCATGTGGTGGATGTCATTGCAGGACAAAGTGTTGATTTAACTTTTGTTCTGTGATGTCTGTCATTCCTAGGCAATCACAGGAATAAATATGAGAGTGTCCTAATGCATGTAATGAATCATGTATATAATTTTCTTATTAGCACTTTAATAGTATCCTCTTCCTTGGGACTCCCCATCTTTTATGGCCTGTATGTTTGTTTTCTACTTAATGCAATTATATGCGGCCCACTTTGTACACCGATTTTATAAATATTTGTACATTGTGTGCCTTAAATCCAATTATGTGATCATGTAATTCCAGGCTTTTATACTTGAAACTATTAAAGATACAGTCAATGGAATAAAATACATAATTTAGTCTGTGTGGAGACAGCTTCTTTTATATTATCCTCAGATAGAACATCTACATCACATTCTTGACCATAGAGAGCATGATCTACATGGTATGAATATGGATGTACATTAGCTTCTGTGGGCTTGCTGTGCATCTCTCCTATCTGTACTTTTATTTTTCTGACAAAGAAATAAAATGCAAATGACATTCACTTGTTAGGACCCCAACTCGGGCAGGTGTTTGAATGTGTGTTACATGTTCACTGTAGGCACATAAATTATCAACACTTCCAAGTCCTGTCTCTTTGCAGGATCTTACCTAGGCTAAACATCAATCAGCTGCCTTTTTCAGTAGATTCATTAATTGTCTCCTGTTTTCTGCAGGGGAAAAGTACTGCTGAGCAACTGCATGCTGTAGCTTTTACTGTGCTTTAAACACGAGCAGACTCCCTGGATGCTTAACTCTCCTGCAGGATCAAATTCCACAGTTAGCAATAATGACATGATCTCCCTCTCTCTCTGTATATATGTGTGGTTGGTTTTTCTTTTGTAGCTGATGGTATGAAGATTTAATTCTCATGGAAATATAAAATTGAGTGGCTTGAATGCTGGATCTCTGAGCATTTTGTTGTATCTGCAGTAGCATCTCGACACTTTATGCTCTCGCTATTTCCTCTTCTACTGAAAAAGATGCTCTCAGCTGTCAGTTTGTATTGTTTCTCCATTTTTATTGACTTTCTACGAAAAGAAATGGCTATGCTGAATTCCTCTGGCTGACTCCAGAGAACTATACACAAATTGGAGGTTTATTAGACCCTTGTTCTCCATCTGTTCAGGCTTCTAATACTCTTGCTAGTTTACCTGATATCTCCAGAACTGTAAAGTCAAGTCCAAACACTAGGAATTTACTATAACACCCTGGAGTAAAGAATGAGGATGCTGAAAATCCATGTGGGTAGAAACAGAGTTTCTTAGTTATTAAAATAATAGTTATCCATAAGGATATTCTACAGAGGCAGTACCTAAGTAAGAACTTGATTTGCCTTGTAAGTGTAACACTGATATAGAATAAGCAGTTTACCTGAAATTTCAGCTCCTGAACTTCACCAGCTGTATCATTAATTTCGGTTGATCACGTGTCTCTGCTTTGTTGCAAGTAAGCTCTTGCTGGTTTTTTTTCTCTCTGTCCTCTTCTGATATGGTCTGTATCATCAAGTTTGTAATCTCCTGTGTAAGTTGCTTTATGGTTATCATGTGATTCTGTTTTCTTTCTTGCTCTTTTATACCTTTGTTTTCCTGATGCTGTAAAACCTTTCTGGGTAACAGAAAGCAAATCTCTTGGAAGGCTAGTTGAAAAAAAGCAGCAGTGTCTTCGTAACTACTGCTTTCCTGGTGGTAGGATAGGTACCTCTGCCTTGCATAACTTTAATAACTGCATTATTTCTGTGCTAGTACAAACTTCACTGCTGAAACAGGAGTGTATACTAGGACTGCAAGATTTTCAGAAGCCCTTAGGCTTTGACCAAACCTTTCATCTTTGGAAGTAAAGAGTATTTTTGGCTACTGCAGTGGGAGGACATTAGGCCAACAGAGAACGCTTCTGGGAAGCCTGCTCTCTGGTTTCACTTGTTCCTTGCAAGTTACTTCTGATGCAGTCTGTATTATACGATGAGACAGCTCTAGCAGTTTTAAGGAGCAGCAGTTTATCTTCTGGGTTTTGACATAACTTTACAAATTACCAAGGGCTATTTTACAGGAATAAAACTATGTCATCATACTCTCTTACCACATGGCACCCGCTATCGTAATTCACGTTACCAGTTTGGAGCTAGAATGAAGCCACTCTGGTTTATTTTTAGTTTTACCAAAAGGCAAAGCATGTCACTTCCATTCACAAGTGTGACACTTGCTAACATAGAGCATGTTTGCCAGAAGCTCCATGCTGGCCTAAAACTTCCATGTTCCTAGGACATCAATTGCAAAGGTGTATAATGTGTGTAATTACAATTATAATAAGGAACCATACGGTTAGTAAGTTGGTAGGCAGCTGCTTAAATTTAATGCATCTATCTTATATGCTTGCAGTTATAGTATATTCTCTGTTTACCAAGACATGTCATTAATCTTCTAAAGAAAATCATGCAAGTTTAGCATTTTCAAAGTTTTACTCTGCAGTCAGCTCACAGTTGCAAAAGCATGAAGGTACAGAGGAGCTAATATTTCATTTCTGGTATATAACATATTAATGTACCCCTGGTGCTTTTGTGCAGAGCACTCTCTCTGTTCATCCTGCCATTCTATTTCATCTTCCCCTTCTTCCTGCAAGCTTTTCTCTTTCTCTTTTATGTGCTTGCTTTTTCTGGCATTCATGTTCTGATTTTTCTTTTCCAAGTTTTTCTGAAGCGGGGGGGACCACGGCTGATAGAAACCAGGCCTAAAAATCAGGTTGTTGTCCTTGTTCCTAGCTGTGATGCAGTCTGCTTACTCTATCCTCTAGCTTCAAGGTAGGGATCTGCTGCTTAAACTGCTTGCTTCTTGCGAGGGAGTAAGAGAAGATACTCAGTAGAGACAGTTCACTAAAAATATCTGCTTTTATCTCTCAGAGACAAGAGATCGTGACTATCAGTTTGACTAGCAGAGCCCAAAAGAACTGATTTTTTTCCAGACTGAATCTATTCTTAACATTTTACTGCTTCTGACAGTCACAGCTGTCTGTTTTCTACTACTCACACAGGTCCCTGCTTCCACAGGACTTCACTGAATTGATGTCAATAGGCATTTGGCAGTTTTCTGTACTGAAAACTGGGTTGTTGAATGCTCACACAGTTACTGGCATAATCTTTTTCATTTTTACCAAGTAGCGTATCCCCATCCTTAGGTCTTTGTGGTTTGGTTTTGTTTTAATTAGTGAAGAAGTTCCCTCCCTATCACAAAACTGTGGGTGGCTTTAGCAGGCAGGTTAGGAACAATGTATTTTTCTAGCCAACTGCCAGACCATTAGCAAGAATACTTCTTCAAACAAACCACATGCTTCAGTAAATACTGTATTAATACAGATAACCTTATTTGCAATGATGGCTCACAATCTTGGTCTCTTGGGATACCTTTCATTGCAAGTTGCCCTCTGGGTAACTGCTCAGTGGTTTCAAAACACTGCATGTTGATTAGTCAGAGCAGCACTGGACCTATCCACAATGGACATGGCTTTGGAGTTCTGTCTGCCCTCTGTACATGTGCTGCTAGGACTACTCAGTCCTGGGGGGGAGTAAAACTGTATCTAAGAGCAAAACCAGAACTGAAATGGAGAAATGTTTACTTCAGAAGAGAGGAAAATGCACTCTAAACCTGAAAAGTATTCTTTCAGGCAATTTATTCAGCATGGATTAGCTGTGAAAGTTAATGAAGATGTTAGCGTCATAAAAAGCATAGGGAAATGACAAGCAGCTTTCCATGGGATAAGCTGCAAAAAGAAGAGCTAGCATGCAAGATGAGGCAGCAGAAATGGTGGGGAGGGGGAAGTATTGTATCAGAGACTGCTGTGGAAATTTATAGTATTTACACCAATTAACTACAAGTGGAGTGACTGCCCAGGTGAAGGGGGCACAGAACACACTTGGTTATTTCCCCTGCCAACTTGTTTCCTGTAAGCATCATTAAAAGGTACCTGAATTACTGGGATGGAACTTGTGGTGCCTTCTTTTCCAGTATTTCCCCTCTGGTCTTGCAGAATTCTTTAGCCTGCGCTTCTCAAGACAGCTGGAGTCTGTGTTAACAGCACTGTCAACCACAGTACTCTTAGCGGAGAATGGCACTGGATCCCACTCTGAATCAAAAGAGGGAGAAGATGCTGCTACAGCTACTGTTTCTTCTTGGTTTGGGCCTTCCAGTTCTAGAAGGTGTGGAGAGGGCTCACTAATAGACTCTGTCTCTTCAGTTTCTCTCTGAAAGACCAGAGACCTGGATGGAAGAGGCCACCAGACATCAACACAGGGATGGCAGCAGCAGATGCACCTTATGTATGCTGACAAACAGCACATACCATCACAGCAGTAGTGGAAATGGGGCCAGCAAGGTGAGCAAAGCAAGTAGTGCTTGGCAAGGCTATGTACAGCACAAAGAGGGATCAGGGCTGGTTTAGGACTGCAGGAAAAAATACAAGAGTTAGTGTTTGGACTTTCTCTGAGCTTCAACCTGCTGGTAAAGGGCATGTGGATCATCTCTACAATCCTCTCCCACAGGCTGGGAGGGATCCACAGAGCCACATCACATGGAAGTTTCACTTTCTTGTCATTCCAGAACTGG
Organism: Piaya cayana; assembly: GCA_013389865.1. Taxonomy (NCBI): domain Eukaryota; kingdom Metazoa; phylum Chordata; class Aves; order Cuculiformes; family Coccyzidae; genus Piaya; species Piaya cayana. The sequence continues at coordinate 27,674 of WAAB01022410.1, forward strand.
ACAACAATTTCTTCGTTTTCTGAGGCTGTTGAGAGAAAAGGTAAGCAGCCATAAGCAGCCGGCCTGCCCGGGCAGTGCACATACACAGATAAGCCCTTGCAGCCTTATGCATCTTCTGCTCCTGTCAAACAGCAGGCTCTCTCCTGCCTGTAATACTTCACCATAATCTCAGAGTGGGTGGAGTGGGCAGCTAGGGCACCATTAGTGTGACAACAGGCCTGGCAGCATTTTTCTTGCCAATTTGTCATCAGATGAACAAGAAATTTTCTTCTGAGTATCTTTTGTTGCTACTGCCAAAGTTAGCCATAATGGACTAAGAACAGTATTTTGATACATTAGTGGAGCTTGGCTGCCAGACATTGGAAAAATGAATGAGCTGTTGAAATCTCCTACACTGGGGTGACAAAATCACCCCCAGATGTACCATTTGGTACACATGTAGACATTCAAGCATGGATGGCTGCTTTCTGAGAGCTGCCTCACTTGTATCCCTCATGAAAAGGACATCACCATGGAAGGTGACATTTTTATGGGTCACAACTTCCTTAGGGTCAGACTGATGAGGTTACATGCAAATATCTAACAGTAAGTTCCATCACCTCCTGCAAGCTCTAAGTAACACTAAACTGTAGTCTTTGCACTGGTGCTTCTCTGGTTGTAGCACCTTGACAAGGGTTTGTCCTGACAGTCTCACTCATGTTCCAGAGCAAGGTGAGGAAGAAGAGGGCAGCATCTTTCTTACCTCGTAAGGGGTCCCTCGTCTCAATGCCTGTGAGGACAGCTCCAGGGCCGTACCTGTCCATTTCTGGCTCCCAGGGTGCCAGTACTTTGCCTCCGGGGAGTAAGGAGTGCTTCATCCTGTTTACATATTCCAGGATGTCATCCTTTGCTGTTTTCTGCTCACACACTGGATGCCTTCCACATGACACAAGTGGTTTGGCAAACTCTACCAGGAACATGCCTTTTTCACCCTGTTACCAAGAACAAAATGATAGTTCCTCTGACAGTCGGTAAAAGTGTCAGGTCATGTAACCCTCACCAGGAGGCCATTCTGTGGCTATGTGGCTAGGTCAAAATACCAAGCAAGCCCAAACAATAACTAGTATGCAGTGTAAGTTCAGCATTGAGAAAGCCAGAAAAACCTCCATGAGGCTCACCAGAAAGGAGGCTGAGGGAAGCGTACATACTGATTCACTGCTGCTAGGGTCTGTATTTTGTTATCCAAGAGGAAAAGCTATAGAAACAGTGCCACTGGGTTTCACAAACCACACTATGTGCACTAGATAACAAGGGACATTGAAGCCATTCAGACTTGTTCTTCAGTCATGCCCAACTCCTTGCTCATTGCTTACACCACTAACTCTGCTTCTTGCAGGGGTTGTTGGGAATTTTTATTTTCTTTTAAATTAGGGCCTGTCAAGAAGCTTTCCATCAACAATGAAATGAGTACTTCCGTGTTCTTGAGAAAGAATAGGTGCTTTTTCTGTTAAGTTTAAAGTGCTAACAAAGTAATGAATTAAAGCTTTCACTAACATTTCAGAAAAGACACTCAGCCATTGGTCTGTAGCTGACTCAAGCTGGAAATGTGTACATAAAACACAAATGCTTTTCCTGTGCTATTGATGGTTAAGTGTCTACACACAACAGTAGCTGGTACACTGCTTACACCACCACTCACGCTGTCCAAGCCTGGCTCAATGCCCAGCGCCAGCAGAAGCAGGGGGCCTGCTCTAGCAAGGTGCACAATACTGCTCTTCTCAGGAACTGGAAGTTTGGAGGGTACCCATCTTCTGTGCAAGATGAGGATCCCTGAAACATGTCTGTTCACTCCTGGACATGGACTCAAGAAAGGGAGGCAGGGCAGAGCAATGATCTGATCATTTCTAGTTTATTGGTATGTGATCTGCATGTAGAAGGCTCACCCCACGTGCCAGGCTGCAGGAGGTGAAGACAGCCTGGAATCAGGAATGTCTGGAGCTTTGTGAATTGACATAACCAGGAGCAACAGCTGTTCTGGTGACCTGTTCTATAATTCATGCACCAGCTGAAATCAAAACTGCTACCCTAGACTCAGGTGGTACATGAGGACTGCTGGTAGACTAGACACCCTATTACACACAGCCACGACTACCACACAGCAACCACCACTCACCTCTATCTCCTCTTTAACTGTACCTCGGTAATAAAATCCATCTTGTTCTCCTCTCACTAGCACAGGGACATTGCTGTCTAAGCACACGGATCTCCCTGATGTGCTCAGCCTCTTCCATGCAGGGCAAGGAGAGGGGAGGCAGTGGCTAATCCACTGGCACCTTGAAGAAAAGAAAATGGGTCAGCACTGGAGGAAACAGTTTCTATAGGACATGAAAAGAAAAAAACATTGTAAGATTTAAGAACCATACCACTCCACCTCATTTTATGGCACTCCCACAGGCCAAAGCATGCAGGAAGAAAGAGAAAACTTGCTTGTGCAGGGACAATGCTTTGCTCTTGGAAAAAAAGCCATCGGTGTGTGTTCTCACCCAGATATACTTGGTTTTGAATGTAGAGGAAGTGAACCTGGAGTATGCTGAGATTCTGGGCCAGCATTACTTGCACTAGCCCCTTTGCTGTTTACATAGCAAGTAAATGCAATCCTTAAGATCAGGAGAAAGGATCTGTCTCCAGCAGAGAGCATAGCGTAGGTGTGCTCCAGAGTGGAGTAGCTGATGGCTTGCACTGGGGCATTCAGGGAACAATAGAAAAGTGAACAACAAAGCTGCTTGTTGATGACAGGTTCAAGTTCAAAGCAGGTAAAATAATCCCCTGTCACAAAGCATTAGAAGCATTTCACAGAAGACGGCTGCTAATGCAAGACACTTATTTATCCAAATAATATTAAAGGACTGTTTCTTTGAAAGGAGGTTTACTCAGGCTTTGCTTTTCATACTCTCCAGGGTAGCAAATCACTTCATCTAAAACCATCTAAAAAACTTCCAGTGCAGGGGAGGGGAAAGCTCAAGTGATGTTCAAGCTGCTGATTTATTAATCTCACACACATATCTGTTTTTATCCTTTCAGATGTCATGAAAAAGAACAAATCAGACTCAAACAGGAACTTGACTTTACCTCCAAGGGGTGAGGTGCTCAGCAATCCAGGCAGGATGCACTCCAAAAGGGCTCCTGCAGCAGGGGTTAACAGTAGGTATGACACTGAGGCACGAGAACTTGTCCAGAGCTGGCATCGCACTGCAATACTTGCGACCCATAGGCAGGAACCCTTCTGAACAAGCCATTCTTGCAAAAGCAGCTACCTGCAGGGCTCGGTCACGAGCTATAAGTAGAAAAGAGACAATGTACTTGCATTTTCCAACACAAGCGATTGCTTTCCTTTTTGCCTCCAGAACTCAGTAGATTGTTTATTTAAAAAGAATTAATTCAAAATACCCAGACTGGTATTTGGTCAGATGAACCTGTATCACCAAAGATCACCCAAACCCTGACACAGTAGAGGGACAGAAACACCCAAGGAAACTAGAAATGCTGTAAAAATCCCCAGGAAAGCAATAGCTTTCACCTTCCTCCAACTTTCATTTCCCCCTGTAACATTCAGCTTTCTTTTCTTATCCCTGCACTCTCCTTTAAAGCTTTCTTGTACACAGCTCCAGCCAAACCTTCCCTATTTTACAAGCCAAGGCAGAAGTTGACAAGCTGAGTAAACATGAGTTTTTGAACATGATGTTAGATTACAGTTGCCTGTTACTTGTTTTATTTATAGTGATGTATGAAGAGGAAATATTTTGATATTTCAGCTGTCCTCTCATGTTTTAGAGAAGCAGGATTATGGCTTGCCATGAGAAAGAATGAGATGCTCAGATCTGACAAGTTATAACTATTCAGAGGCTGTCACAGCAAGATTGATGATGTGATGCTATTTTTGGTAGTCTGACAAGATGTAGAAGGAAAGTATTCCTTTTTATTACTTTCTTTTTTTAATATAGCTTAGAAATGTTTACTATGCTTAAGGCAAAATTTGCATGGAAATTCAACATAAATTTTAAGTGCCTAATTTACTTTACAAAATATAGTTCAAGTGCACATATTAGGTTCAAATTTTGTCTCTTATTTAAGAGGTACGATACAGAAACACAATTTCAAAAAACTAGCACACCAAACCCAGCGAGAAGAACAGATGTAGCTGCTGCAAAATATGTCAATAAGTCAAATCAACGCAATGTATTCACTTGTTTCACTACACAAACTCCTCTATTATAAACTAAACAAGATGGAATCAGTAACACTTTGTGCACAAAGAAATGCAATTATCAATTCTACATCAGAGCACATTTTAAACCCTTCCAGTGCTGTTACCATTGAAAGCCAGGTCTCCTATTTCTGTATAAAACAGGGCAATGACAAGGCAGTTGTGCAACTCTGAGATATTTTTTTGTCTGGATAACTCCAAGTACTTCGACACACAGTGTTTCGAACTTACCATCTATTGATAACACTACATCTGGTTGATTTGGATTTAGTCCCGATGCAGAAATCTTTTGCCTTTTGTCTGTTTGACGCAGGCAGCCATTTGCTGCCAGTGTTTCTTGGTTGCTACGGAGGTTGTCACAGTCATTAATACCAGCATCGGACATCCCAACCTCACCAGTTTAAAAAACAGTGCAACTACAGAGAGGACTGTGTATTGCCAATCTGCTAAATTGTCAGGCCCATTGACCTAGATATTGCATTGAAAGACTGTAGGGACAGAGAAGGGATTTTAAGAACGTGCAGTGTCCTCTAGGCTTTCTGATAACTGTTAAGGGGAAAAAAAAAATAACCACCATACAAAGCTACGGTTCAGATGTAGAGAAAAAAGTCCACCACCCCAGGGTGTGATAAATAGAATCACTAGGTTGGAAAGGACCCACTGGATCATCAAGTGCAACAATTCAAGTCACTAAACCACGTCCCTCAACACCTCATCCACCCGTCCCTCAAACCCCTCCAGGGAAGATGAATCAACCCCCTCCCTGGGAAGCCTCTGACACTGCCCAATGACCTTTTCCGTGAAAATTTTTCTCCTAATGTCCAGCCTGAACCTCCCCTGGTGGAGCTTGAGGCCATTCCCTCTTGAAATGCAGACAGAAAGGTTGAAGCTGAGACAAACTGAGATCAAACTGCTCTACAAACTTTCCTTTTTCACAATAAATGTGAGGGATTCGTAAATTCTACCCTTTTCCTGCAAAGGACATGTCAAAAACCAGCAGAATACAATGATAATAGAGGGGATGATTGCAGTTAAGGACAAGGATACAGCACTTAAGCGTCTGCACACACAGACTACCTGCTCTCTGCTTCTGAGAAGCAGTTGTTTAATATCAATAACACAATTCCCTTACCTACAGCAAATGTTAATGCCGCTTATGACTCAAAGTCTCTTCACCATCTTTACATAAATCTGTGCTATATTACTTAGCCGAAACCATCAGTGGTACAGAGGAACAGGCCAGGAGGTCAGCAAAAGACAACCTTGGACCTCAACCATTATCAGCAAGTCCTGAAAATTTTCTGTTGCAAGATATTTCCACCTCCCACACCCAAGGTCAATACCTTGTCCATCCTCTATATACTGTGTGTGTTTGAACAGTCCTGGTAATTTTTAAGGGCACTGACAGCTGAAGAAGAATCTAATTTTCACTAGAAATTAGACTAACTCAATGGTTTTTAGTGGGATTAAAATATTCATTAATAAGAAAACAGATGGAACAGCACTTGCAAGATGTTATGCTCTTCTTATGCCACCCTCCTTTTACTTTGAAAAGGCCTTCTAAGTGAAACAATGGCAGTTAGGCCAATAATCTTTTAAGAAAGAGCATGTAAACTAGTAACATTACAGAAAATGAGAGGAATCTCAGTCCCATCAGTGGAAAGACTTTATTTTAAAGCATGCAGGTTGTGATGATACATAGTTATTTTATATGTATAGGCATTACATTTTGGTTTGGTGATAATTTTAGAAATCTTTTCCGATTCCCATGAATTAACTTACACCATTCAGATGGAGCTTCCCCAGTTGTCTTTTTCATATCTAAGTGTAGTTACTACCTGTAAAACTAAAACTCTTTTCTGCAGGCTGATATCAAAATATGCTATGATCTCCTCCTAAGACATGGTAGGAACATGCACTCATTAATAATATAATGGGTCCCAAGACAGGATACCTTCTGATTCATTGGAACAGTTTAGATCATCTTCAAGAACTGGTTTTGGTTTTTAATTGCTTTAGGTGCTTGGCTTGGTTCCATGACATTTCTTTCTGTCACCACAGAATCACTGTGCAGAACTGACTGGAGGTAGCTAATATATTTTATTGCAGCACGGAGTGTCTCCACTTTGCTGAGCCGTTTCTCCAAGTATTCCTTAGGTAGGTGATGCCTCAGCTTAGCATAGCCTTCATTGACACATTTAACCCTCTGCCTTTCCCTCTCATTTCTCTTTCTGATGAAAGCTGGCCCATAGGAGTACTCATTTCTGCGGTAACTGGGATCAGGCACTTGGTAGGGAAAGGTGCAGGGTTCACCGTAAAAGTTTTCTGCAATGAGATGCTCAGACATGAAAGGAAGGAATGACAAATCTTCAGAGCAAGTGACCTGGTTTGGTGTTTCTGGGTACACATGAAACGCCACCACTGGGTCGGCACAGAAGGGCCTAGCCAGCTGTATATGCTGAGTCTCAGCACAGACAGACAACTTGTCCATGAGGTTCCGGTAGCTTTTGCCATCCATCACGCTCTGCATTTAACCTGGAAAAGTATAATTAAATAATAGTTTAAACAACTCTTTCTGAAGAGTAAAAAAACTCACCTGGACTTACCAACACTTGGTTTTACTGGCATTTTCCAGAAGAGACTGAAGACATTTCTGACATTTCAGAGCTGCGCTGGAAGATCATTACATAGAGCAGACAACATCTCATTCAAAAATACAAGAAAGTGCAAGTCAGCAACACTGATTAAAAAAATTCACAAGAGATCTTAAGAAAGTTAAGCCACTAAAACTTTCTAAGGGAACAGCAAACAGTCCTTTCACCTCAGCCTTAAAATGAGGACAATCTAACTTTGCACAGTCCACATAGGCATAGTTGTCTCCAAATCCACTAAAATTTAATCTTTACTGACAATATACAAATCAGGCCAACATCCAAGACATTCTCTCCACACCTCTTCCTCCTTGAAAAAAATTAAATATATGATTCCATTTAAAGACTCCCTATCCATACTAAAAAGCCTTCAAGACTAATTTTTTTTCTGTCTATTCATTTGATGTCACATTCACTATAATATCTTAAATAGATCGGAAACCTGTGCAGGGAATGGATCTCAATCTTAGTTTTATGTCTGTCAGGTATTACATCCATTCCACATTAAAAGTTCTACAAAAAGTTTAAAGGATGAATTTCTGCTAAAATGAACATCTCTGGGTCCTCTGCTCCTTCTGCACTCACTTGTAGATGAAACACAGCGATGAAATACATAGAGGATTATGAAATAAACAATTATAAAAGGAAAAAATACATGGCTGATTAATATTGTTCAAATTATAAATTATTTTACTAAGAAGGGGCTGCAAACAGTCATTGGGACACTGCTAGAAACCTGTAACTCAAACTGTGGGAAGGGACAATTCTCCACGGGGAGCAGTTAGGGATAGGTTTATGGTTAGCCTTGTAGTCAGGGTCAGAGTTGTCCCTAAACCAAGTTGTCCCTGTGCATAGTTGTGCCTGACCCCTCAGACTGGCTTATTAAAACCACATACCCTCTCTTCCAGCAGCATTACAGCAGGCATAACTACTCACATCATCCTCACACATTTATTAGAATGAAAATCTTGAGGTGTTTCATAAGAAGCCACATTATAGTGCCTTCTCAGTATTCAAATACCTAAATGTCAGCATAACTGTACTGATCGTTATCTAACAGTTACTTAGAAATAAATTTTAAATAACCAGTCAGTTTCTAAAGAATTACTGTGATCCATGCTCACAAATTACAAGCAATACATGCCTACACAAAATCTATCCAAAACCCACTCTTAACTCACCATCCACTTCCACATCTATACATTGCTGTCTGTAACACTTTGGTTACATTACACCCTCTAAAGTGGAAAACACACCAGAACATTAAACTAGCTTACTAAAACACCTAGATCACATACTTAAAAACACCTTTTAAAGCTTCAAATGTTCTGACCACAGTTCCATAAGATAAATGGGATTCCCTTAATCCTTCACAAGGATACGGGGATATTTTAATGTTTTCTAATGACTTCATACCTGCTACATTTAATACAGAGAGAATTTTTACTCAGCACAGACCTCACAACATATTCTATCAAATCCTATTCAGTGTTGTCTCTTTTTCTAATGCACACAGATCTCAACAGAAATCCTACAAGTAAAGAATTCATTCATAGCATGCTGAAAGTCACATGCATCTTACATATGTGCTTCCACTGATAGGCTGAAAGCACGAACACGCATCCATTTTACATGCAGGAAACCAGATGTGATTATGCACACTCATTACAAAAGGAAAACAGTAGACAGTCATCTTTCCCTTTTCTACTTACATAGGTTGTTATGTCTAAAAAAACTTTTTACTGCTAACAACATTGTCTGAGGAAACAATTCTGTAACACAGCAGAAAAAAATCTTTATAGCAAAACATCACTACAGAGCAAGAAATCAAATCCAACACAACCCCTCGAGATACTTGTAATACTTCTCCTTAGTACTAACACTTCTGCTTCACAACAGCATTATGAAAAAACAGTTATCTGCTGCCTCACTACCTGCACAAAGTGCAAAATGCAAGTGTTAGGATTGTCCTCCTTTTAGACTAGAGACTCACCAGTCTTCAGATGAAAGCAAATTCCAAGGAAACAAGGCGTGCTATTTTAAGACTGATGAATAATACCTGGAAATATCTAAATGATATTAAAAAAATAAGTTAATGGTTTTTTTTCTTTTATTTTACTTAACAGAAGATCATATTAAACAGAATTCATTAAAAAACTATAGAAGCACTGTTACTGAATACCTGCTAGAAGTGATTTACAAAAACATTGCTAATCATTCAGTGAAGATCTGTTGCTAGATACAGGAACACACGTGTCTCTTACCTGAATTATGTAGTTTGTTCCGCTGAGTCAATGACTGCTGCAATTTATAGTCAATTGACCGCATGCAAAGTAGCCTACAGTTAGATCTGCTCATTTCTGGTTTGGCTCTTCCACCCACACCACAGCTATAATGGCAACAAAACTTGGCATTACAGGCTAGAAAATTTAAAACTCTATTGAAAACAACCAACTCATCTGAAAAGTAATCAGGAATGTACTTTGTTTACTTCCTGCATATATTCTGCTACAGTTTATCAGAGTGGTATTTTCATTTATTGGCATTTTAGACTTTAATGTTTAAATATAACAATTGGCTAGAATTCAGTTAAATATCTACCATCAAGGCAAAAGCAAACTAATTTTCATAGCTTCATTTTAATCAGCATTTATCGAGAAGACACTTGTGACGGATTTGTCTCCAGATTAAGAGATGAGGACACTAATATCCATAAACGTAATCTTCACTACACCTGCAATTCTGGGAAATTCCCATAGTGTAAAGTAGTGCAACACCATATAAAAGTTGTCTAATAAAGTATTTACAGAGGTAGAGAAGACAAGATTTGAAAACAGTGAGGGATCAGTACCAAGACAAATGTTTTAAAGTCCTGCTTAAACTTAGAAATACAGTATGGAGCAATCAGTAATCAATCTGTGTAATCATATATCTCTGTGTATGTGTGTGTATATATATAGGTATAGATGCCACATATATCACGATATAGCTTTCCAGTTGCACAGGTGCAAGGAAACAGGACATAAAACTTCAAAACTCCTACATTTTACAGGATTACCATGACACTTCAGACCATCTCACTATTTGACCCTTGTATTGATCAAAGTAGAACCACACAAAAAGTACAAACCCAAACCAGTTCAGCTTAAAACTTTTAGAATACACCATACAATTACAAATGCTTGATCTACTACCAAGGGAGCTACAGACACCTGGTCTGGTCTTCCTGGAATTGTCAGTCATCAATAAAAGCTTTCTGCTTCTGCTGTCCTAGCGTGGGGCCACAACATTGCTGTATTCTGCACTCTTCTTCCCAGGCCAGCCTCAGGCCTCAGAAAGGCAGCCAAGAGGTAGAACATCTGCTAGAACTGGTACACAGGCATGTATTCAACAACCAAGTTATATTATTTTTCTTCAGGGGACCTTATGCAAATCACTGTCACAATTAGTTATTGACAAATCAGGGTTGGATGTTGAACGCAGTAACCGAATCAAATGTTTCGGGTGGGTTTTTTTTGTCCTGTCAATAAACTTTGTGCTTTTTTAAAAAAAAAGAAATAATCCTCTGCCTCCACCAATAACACACCCATTATAATTCCAGATTAAATCATTTTGGAAGAGTACAGGACTGACGAGAGAACAAAGCCGTGTATCTGTGAAAGAGCTGCAATCAGTTCAAAGTTTGTTACAGGCTGTTTCCACCTCTTTTGCAGCAGTCAGGTGTACAAGTACCACTTACTTCCCATACTACTTTGTGAACTAAACAAGCCAAAACTGCACCTGGCAACATGTAGTACTGCTCCATGTAGCGCTCCCTTCCACTTTGGAACTGAAAACTGTATAAGACAATAACATACCTACATATACGTGGCTAAATTTGAGTCAGGGATTAAAAACTTTTTTCAGTTAGTAATTTGGTGAGCCTTCCTTTATCTAAGCATTGAATAAGTACATGTTTGTACTCTGAAACATCTTCAGAGAAATGCTTTTATAGATGGAATTTACATGCAGGGAAATGAGGGAGAAAAATGATGACATACAGATAATGCACGTGCATTTTTCAAAAATCAGTTTTATCTTTAATTGTTACATTCCAAAGGGGATATAGGAAAGTTAGTCATCTAGCAACTGTATACCTCTTAAGAGAGATAAGTACAGAATCACAGATAAGAAAATACACCTAAATCCCAAGATGACAGGTGCTAGATAAAGCATGTGCCTTACACCATTAATTCAAACAAATGCAGAAAGATTTTTATAATAAATATTTGATCATATACTAACTCCTGAGACTTCACCCATGAAAAGAAAGGGAAAAGATTTTTAAGAGATATCTTACACATACTAAGCTATCAAAGCAAAATAGAACAAAATGCCAACACTGTCTTGATATGCACTGCATTTAGTTTATCTACATCACAGTACTTTCAGTATGCAGCTCAAAGAATCAGTGTCCATTTAAGTTTTGCCTCAAATCTGCAAACATCACTTGACATACAAGCATCTTGAAAGTACAAGTGCAAGAAACCAAATGATGAATACAGCCAGTCAGGATTTCATTAAAACTATGCTGCAAGATTTAGATTTCCAGTACCTAGTAATAGTCAGCAGAAAATCCAAATATATTTACAAAAGATTTTCACATAAAGTGATTAGTGAATTGCAATTAATTACTGTGTTTCCAGGTACTTTTTAACCACATAAATAGGAGAGAGAAATATATAGTTAAAAAACACCATAAAGTTACAACCATAAACAAGGTTCGACAGTGGCAACCCAAGATACCTTAGGGTTTGTTTTCTTTTCAGTTTTGTTAATAAAAGCCATTTGAAAATGTAAAGATTTTAGCTTTTGGTTAACTAATGTTTTTAATTGTCTCCATTCCAGTACATTCTTTCAAAGTTCAAATACTTTTATTGAAATCAACAATGAACCATTCAAGAAAACACTTCTGAATTGGCAGGATCAGGAAGACGTAAGTCAGCTCTTTCAATTAGTCCATTTTACTTCCCTGGAGTTATTTTACTGATACATAATTAACTCAGCACTACATGACGGTCAAAGACAGATTTGCGTTGCTCTTGAACCTGTAACTTCCAGCGCTGCTGGGCATACTCCACTTTGTTCAACACATTGGCGCGGCTTCGAGAACGAGCCAACACATCATGTGCATTTGCAAAAGGCTGATGATCCTGTAATGGAAAAAAATCACTGGTTAGATCTTAACAATTCCACCAAGCAATTACATTAGCCTTTTTTGTTGTTCCATTCCAAAGGATGTGGAGGTTTTTTTTTGGTTTGGGTTTGTTTTG
>WAAB01022410.1:41922-69012 GCA_013389865.1 Piaya cayana
TTTCAAGTAAATACCCTCTAAATACAAAAAGTTTCAACAAGCTGGTCAGTAATAATGATTAAGCAAGTTTTGGAATAGTTAGAACTGTACTTCAATTTCTCATTCAAAGTAACTTCCACAGGTTTCCCAAACAGACCAAACTTCATTTTACTTTCAGCTATGTGCTGCCCAGAGACGACGTAGTGAGCTGCAAGATCAGAACCACCACCTTGCATCCATTAGCAGCTGATGGGACAGACACCTAGAACAGACCAACGCACTGTGAGCCTCCTTGTTACTGTCCTGAATGCACTTCACTTTAAAAGTGAATTAAAGGGTCAGTTCTCTGCAAGGTCCTGGCCATTTATCATCAGGCAGTTCTGATATTCACACACAGCTTCTATATAAAACCAACACACTCCGATGTTTACCAAACTAAACCTATTGTATTAAGCTGTCTAAAAGCACAGTGTCAATACAGATGTTTAAGTGACAGAGCTAAACAACAACTGAGTGCTTGTTTAATATTGACTCTGTTTTCTAACAGCACCTGCAAAGCTTTATTTTCTTCTAGTAAATATAACCAAGTAATAAATAGTAAGAGTTGGAAATGTACCTCTTATTTGGCTATCAAATTGTCTTGGACAAAGTCACATTGCTAAAGGTACGTCAGAAAGCATCACATATACAATGCATAATGAAAACTAACATAATTACGTCCTGTATTAAATAACTGGGAGGGCTGTATGTCTACACTTCTCTTGCCTTTCCCCACCACCGCCTTTCCAAAGACATTTACATTAAGGGATACTTTGTGATATGCCTGTCTAGATAATTCTTAGTAGTACAGTAGAGATTGACATTCATTATATCCATGGAAGTGATGCCTGCAAGTCCAAAAGCCACCTGTGAGCCTCACTGGGATAAGAAATATGCTCATAGAGAACCAGAGACAATCCCTGACCCAAGGGGCTATAATCACACCTAAAAAATTATGCAGTCTAACATAACTAGAATGAGCAGTTTACAGGTGACAAACCACTTCATTCACGGGAAAAAAATAATCAAAACAGCAACACATTTCTGCTATAAGAAAGATCAAGTAAGGGAGAGTGCAAGATGACCTAGACGGTACTGCTTTCCTGATAAATAACAATCTCGGCTCAAAGACTAGCTACTGCCAATTTCTGTGTAAATAACAAGAGGAAAAAAAAGAACTTAAGTGGAAAGAGGTCTACAGAAGTGGCTTACATTCCTCAGTTCCCACTGCCATCAATGAGTAACGAGAAAGAGCAAACATACTGGCTTTAAAGTCAGCAACAAAATTCACGTACACAGTATTTACGAAGTGTGACAGGGACCAAGACCTCAAGAACTTGCATGATGAAATGCAAGGATGGGGAAAGTATTTCACGTTCACTGTCACAGAAGGAGGACAAACAAGGAAAAAGCAACATGTACTAAGCAAGTGTTCTTTGTTCGAAGCACCACCGCAGAGATAAGCACTAGAGACTCTACAAGCACAGGTAATGGTCACAGTAACAGCTACAGCAAAACATGAAATTGGTTAAGATGGATCCACAGTTTAAAGTAAATTCGTTCTGCAGTTAACCTGAGGTCTTCTATAAGAACGTAGACAGAAAAAGGGTCACTGAAATCCCTCCTTTCCGAAATAAAAAGCAAAACCCCAGTATCCTCCTTGAAGTGACTGGGAAAAACTTAAGATGTCAGTACAAAGACATCTGAAATATGTCTCCATGTAACACAAAAGGAAGTCCAGAAACAATGGGACATAACAGCAGTAGTACCCCTCTGTCCAAAGAACCTTCTCTCCAGACAATTTTAGCTCAAACTTAGGTAGCAATCACATATTTCTGTTGTGAAATCAAGGTAAATAAAGAAGGTACAGCTGACAAAAGCATTTATCTAGGAAACACTTTCTTCTGAACATTTAATATCCCTCTCTGCTGAACAGAAACACCTTTATAAGTCAAGATAGGTAATGTGGCCACTGTTGATGAAAGAGGCATAGAACTGAAAAATAAGCTTTTTCTCTGTTTAGTAGCAATGATGGGTGTCACTCCCAAACTAAAAACAGCTGGTGAAACTGAGCGCAACTCACATTAAAATCTGCAGATACATAGCATGACAGAGCATAGCATTTACTGGTTTTGATACCTTGAGATCTATGAAGTAATTGAAGTAACAGGCAGTCAGAACTACAAGGCTTTTCAACTGATTTTAAGAAATGTTATCACCATAACTTTATTCCCAGTGAAATGAAATTATTTACTCCTTCTGCTTGAGAGCTTGATATAGAAAGCACATAGATACTGAGACTTCAGAATTGTGTTATCAGTTTGGGTGGTTCAACATTTGACACTTTATCACCAACTCAGCTGCCATTTTAGAAAACTTTCCTCACAGTACTCTGATTCCTCCCAGGCACACAGATTCATAAAGTTCAGATGCACACAGATTCATCAGATGCAAAGTTGTAGATCATATTTTTATACTAATCTACATCCCCCTTCAATACAGATGACCTACTCCCACCAACTAGTATTCCTTATTCACACTGATCAGGTACTGAAGTGTTTTGCTCTTTCCCACACAAGGTTTTATAAGGTCTTACATTCGATTCTTGTAATGGTACTGAAGACAATTTTGTTCCATTTTCATTAGAAGTCAAAAACACTGAGTTGAAGATTGGAAAGACCAGTAATGACAGGAAACCAAGTCACTAATGGACTACTCCCTTCTTCCTTCCCCTAAAAAAGTTAGTCTGATCTGTTGGAATATACCATCGCATTCGAGTTTCTAGCTGTAATACTAAGAAATTATTTCAGCATCAGTAACTATTTTACTTCATTATAATGATTTCTTCCTGAATTTTTAGCATTGACAAGTTTAAACTGAACTGATAGACCATGGAACCCCTCTACTTTCTTAGAAATCTAAACAGTATGCAGTTGGCATAAACGTGATCACTAGCAAGACTGAACAAATCATTAACACACAAGCTGTACCTCCTACATATCTGTACCTCCACCCCTATTCTGTTTCTTCTCTGAGAAAGTAATCTGTGCCTAGACTTGGGCAGTCCTCATCTCACTAATTTCTAGCCCAGTGAAAAACGAAAGAGTGGCTTCACTGGTCATTACACAGCTTCCTTTTCTTCTCCCTTCAGGAAAAGCATTTATACTGCCTAGCAAAAAAAAAATAAATCTGCTCATTTCAAATAGTTATTTAACAACTAGCCATCCCAATTTTTACCGTAAAGTATACAACAACTCTGGTGAACTTACTCCAATATCTTCATCGCTTTGTATTAGCTGTGAATGTCCGAAGAGGCGTCTCTTCAGTATAGGTTCCACCAATGTCAGGTACACCATGTACAGAAGAAGCAGGCCCAAAATAGACAGGTATATGATGATTGTAACCTAGATAATGCAAGCACAGTTTATGCCAGAATTGTGTCATTCTCCCCAGAGTCTCTCAAGCAGGCAGCAAGAGCAAAAAGAAGAGCACATGCTAAGTTTGTGATGAGTCTGTCGATTTTTGGTAGTGACACCAGATGACTTAAAACCCACAAACAGAAGAAAACATATCAAAATACAACCTAGTATTAAAAGGGTTTGTGACAGACAGATGTTAGCTTGAAGCAGTTTCTCTTAGTGAGGCCTCTCTCAAAATCTTATGCTATCCCTCTCAAAACAACTTCATGTTATAAATCTCACTTCAATAAAGACAACCAAAACTTGACACAAGCCAGCAATGCACACTCACAGCCCAGAATACCCTGGGCTGCATCAAAAGAAGCGTGGCCAGCAAGTCAAGGGAGGTGATTCTGTCCCTCTGCTCTTGTGAGACCCCACCTGAAGTATTGTGTCCGGTTCTAGAATCCTCAGCATAAGGATATGGAGCTGTTGGAATGGGTCCAGAGGAGAGCTACAAAGATGCTCAGAAGGCTGAAGCACCTCTGCCATGAGGACAGGCCGAGAGAGCTGAGACTGTTCAGCCTGGAGAAGGCTTTAGGGACACCTTATAGTAGCCTTCCAGTATCTTAAGGGGGCCTACAAGAAAGCTGTGGAGAGACGTTTTATAAGGGCATGTAGTAGGACAAGGGGGAATGGCTTTAAATTGGAGGGGGAAGAGTTAGACTAGACACTAGGAAGAAATTCTGCACAATGAAGATGGTAAGACACTGGCACAGGTTACACAGGGAAGTTGTGGATACCCCCTTCCTAGAAGTGTTCAAGGCCAGGCTGGATGGGGCCTTGAGCAGCTTGATCTAGTGGGAGGTGTCCCTGCCTATGGCAGTGGAGTTGGAACAAGATGATCTCTAAGATCCCTTCCAACCCAAACCATCCTATGATTCTATGAACTGTTCAGGTTGACCATTAAAATAGGGTAACAAATTAGCTGTTCATGCATGGTCTCCCTTCTCCAGCATTGTTCTGCATTCAAGCAGTCTCTAAGAAAAACAGGAAGGCAAAAAGAAATATAAACCTTCCAACACACAAAAGAAAAGGAGTTTGTTTAAAGAAAAAAAAAATGCACTGCACAATCTATTCACCTCAGCCAGGGATCAATGGCTCCAATAGGACAAGAATGTAAAGAACACAGAGATCATCTGCTAGAGCAAACATGGACAAATTTGCTCCTTTTAGCCTGCCAACATACAAAATTTACAGTAAGCAAGTAAGATGGTTGAATAATGACAGGCCCTCTAAAACAATAACAAAAGCATAAAGTCCAAAGCTTCATAAAATGCCCTAGAACACTCAGAATTTCAGCAAGGTGTAAAGCTTAACCTAAAAAAGTGGACAACTTCAATAAAGCATCTCAAGTCCACTCCTTCAGCTGTAGTTTGATGCTATTGCTACTACTCAAGATAAAACTGTGAGCAACTACCATGAAAAAAACATTAAATCTTAGGTCTCTTTAGAAAAGTTTACCCTTTAAATACTTCGACTGATTAGAGTGTCTATCTGTCTTTTGGAGAAATATTCTTTTTCATGTATGCCAACAGAATTACATTACTTACCTTAATTGTGACAGAGCTTCTCTCTTCATATTTGCATTCACAACGTAAACAGTATGCTTCTACATCGGGTCCAGGGACAGGCATAGGCTCAACCACATGAAGACAATCACTGAAGAAAGATAGAAACTGCTCAGTTTTTAGCTGGTTTTAGCTTACCTGTTCCACTACACATGCAGACCCCACCTGCATAAGCTGAGAAGCCACTTTTGCTTAAGTTCAGCTGTTCTAAATGATAGGTTTCCAAGATTTTAAAAATATTAAAATAAATCACTACTCCACAATTATTTTACATAACGATAAACTTAGCAATTGAAATGCTGATGCACAGGTTTTAGACCTTTCTAACTCAAGATAATGTTTTCATTTTTCAGTGGAAGTATTAAAGCTGTTAGCATAACAAGTCCAAGGATTTAAATCCCAGCATGAATGCATCGTTTGATAGTTCCAGCTATAAACTTCCTTCTTCATCATACTCAGAAGAATCTTATTCTATCCTTTGGCTACCTGAAGGGAGATTCTTTTTTCTTGCCACCACAAGTTACAGACGTTAAAAAAAATAATAATAAAAAAGGAGTCAGATGGATTGTTTCTCGAAGTAACAAGATAATGAATAAATATCACTCAGTTTTCAGCACTGGACCCGGATGTGAAAACATAATTTGACTTAAAAGATTACAAAATATAAGTCAATGCCATGCCAAAAAGCATGGCTGACAATCTTATGCACACTCTATTACCTCACCACAGCACCAAAACCCAGCTGTCATGAGACAAATGCTTCCACCAATAATTTATGTAACCTTTGTCTTTTTGCTGACTCAGGTTGGTTGTTCAGAGTTCACATCCCAGGATCCTTGCAGAGCACCAATAGAACAAAACCTGGATTTTACCTTTATCCTGGTAACTCAACATTAGCGCAGCAAAACAAAAGGTCTGAAGTGACAGCAGCAGCCTAGGATTCAACACTACTGGGCTAGATTACAATACTGCAAACACATGGTGAGGCATCAGCTTATCTCTTCTGATTTCTTTCTGTTTCTTCTTCATAAATAAAACTATTGAGTGTCAAGTCACATCCTCTGGAAGGAAGTGCAAGGCTTATTTCTCTCATTTATCTGAAACTAGAATTACATTCTCTGTGGAGGAGTGCAGCATTCAAGCTACAAAATCAAAAATCTGTGCAAGATATAATCTACAATTTCTGTTCATATGACTGAGAACTTGATAACATGCCACAGAAATAGAGAAGAAAGCTTGTATGTAGCTTAAGAACAGCAGCAAGTCTGTAAAATGAATATATCAAATATTGGTATCAGCTTTATTTTTTCCCTCCAGTTCAGTGTTTCAAGTTGCAAAGATGTGTAAAATCCATCAGAATCTTAGAATTTTTATGATGCTTTTCCTTGGACTGCAATTCCATGGCAATTTTAGAGGAAAAAATAGAAAAGGATAATCCTTTTCTAAATTATTTCCCCCATTCAACTGCCTCTACATTACCACCTCGTCCTTCGCACCCACAGAAACAGCACCAAGGCAGCAGTTCTTCCAAGGCTAGCCAGAAAGGCAGCTTCTGCAGATTTCCATTTTGTTCAGCTTGCAGGCAAGGTGTCCTACACCTCTCTCCACATCCATGACTATCACTGTAGTTGGTCTCTATATATCAATACTTTCAAAACACAAAATACAAACACCAACACCTTTCAAGTGAGTTATTTCATAGAAATTATAGAATCATTTAGGTCAGAAAAGACCTTTAAGATCATCACGTCTAAATGCAAACCTTTAACCCTGCAAGTGCTTAGGCATCACTATGCTTGCCTAGTGCGCTGCCCATCTGGATGGGATTGCCTGCAATAACTCCAGACCTGAGTCCAGAAAGGTGAATGCTTTTATTGGTGTCAAAGTGCCCCAGCTCATACTGATATTGGCAGAATGTGCTGTTTGTCAAACTGAAGCCAAAGAACAGGCAGCTCCCATTGAAAGAACTGTAGTATCCAAAGACTATCATGATATACATTACAGGTTCAACATTAAAAATTAAACTTTCATTTTATGTCTGGACAAGCCAGCAGTAAGTGGTCATTATAATGTACATAGTTCATAAAGGCACTAAAAATTCATCTGGCTTTTGTCTCACTATCTAAATCCCTACAGGATTGTGCACATCAGCCAGTTCTGTTCAATAACAAGTCACTTGCTCTATGCAGAAGCCATAGTACAGCACTAGATCTGTGGGTTGAACATAAATTAGTAATCAAGCTGTTTGGATGTGGCAAGAAGACATCTCAACAGAAGATTAAAGTCATAAAAATATCCCCACATGATCACTCATGAAATTACTTCAACAAAGCAAGATTTAAGATAAGAAATTTTTGACATTCTGTATGCATCAGTATCTGTCACTATAAAATCAGTCAGGCCTTCAAAGATAATTTTTCCTTCTATCCGCACCAATATTGATTTAAAGGGAAACAGGGTCTTTTCTGATAATAAGGCACACACTAAACAGTACCCTCGGAAAAAAAATCTGGCTTTATTTTCAGAGCAGTAATGAGCAATAAAATCAGTAACACTGCTACTCAGAAATGCCTGCTGCGGCTGGAGGTCTCCCAGTATGTTTCACCACTGCAACTTAGTCATAAGTAGGCCTAATGTTAAGCTGATCACGCAGGACACGAATAGTAATTTTGAATGGACAATACAGTTTGTGCTTATTAGTTTGCACTGAAATTTACAATGTTGTTTCTCACAGTTCACCAGTAAGTCACATAAGTCAAGGCATAGCTCTAAACATCTGTATGACTGATTTTATTCCTATAATTATTTTTGTTGGCCTACTCAAGGCCACAAATTTTTCATCATCAAGACGCCAACTTGCTGCTACTCACCAGACTGCAAAGTCTTTTAAAACTTCTTAATGTAACTGACGAACAGTCAATATATCAAGAGGCATGTCACATTTACCTCCAAGCACTTCCAACAACAACACAACTGAAAAACTTATTTGTATGATTCACACAGACAATGCTACTCAGGGTGAAATTACACAAATGTGAAAAATTGCTGTCATCTCCCTTTCTTTCCCAACCCCTCATCCCTGGCCACACACATCAGTTCTCAGCTTGGAGAGGTGTCTGATAAATGCCATAGCTGACCTAAACAACATAACAGAGCACATTGCTGGGGCACAGAGATGCAAGACCCCTCCCTCTCTCTGAAAAATTATGTTGTTAGATGACTCAGGCTGTGTCACTGCACTTCCTGGCTGCAACTCTGTGAGGCAGAAATCTCCAGAAACACCAGTCTCTAAATGACAGAATGGCTTTCAAGGGTGGAGAAAAGAGACAGTACTTTTGAGTCCTGTTCCACAGCCATGCTCCCTTGACTTTATACCATTACAAATCACTGAATTTAAATTACAATACCTTCTTCTACTACTTCCAAGTCTAAATAAACAAACATGCTAGCAAACGAAGACGGGCAAAATACTATGGATTTCAAACCTTGTCCTTTGTTAGAATAAGCAAAGAGAAGTTCCAGTAAGTTATGCAAGAGATACAGTTACTCCTGGCATAACCACAGGAGACTCGCATATAATCACAACGGAACCAGTTTTTAATCAGTAAGAATCATTTTAATTTTTTATACCACACACACTTACCAATCTTTCTGTGAAACATTTTTGTTGTAAATATGGCCTGGATGGTCCTTGTAAGGAGGGCAGATGCATTTACATCGAACATCCTCAGAATTCTGTAAAATAAACAACATGCTTAGAACAAATCATCATCACCAGTAAACCACAGCAGGATCCAGAAAGCACTTCTCACATGACACATGGAATACTTAACACAAACTACTTGCAAGTATCTTTGAAGTCTTGCTCAGGATTTTCTTCAAGTTTAAGAACAACCCTTCAAAATTACTACAAAAGCACAGCAATTTATCAAGTAACACTATTATTTTGGATAGTAAGTACATTCTTCACAAGAAAAATCTGGAGGTTAAGCTCACTTTTTTTAGGAGAAAACATATCTTCAGAAGATACTAATGTTGGTATACACAACTATTCAACTTATGAGGGACAGCTGTATAACAAACACAGTGACAAGCTGAAAACAAATCAAAATGTTAACCCAAACAGAGGCTGGCAAAGAAACCTCTGTGGAAAATTCTATCTCCCCTGGCCACAAGACAAATAAATCTGTAAAGAAAACGACTAGACCGAATAGAATAACCTATGGTCCTCTCATCTTAAACAGCAGCAGGATGTTGTGAGATAGAGATAAAAGTACAAAAATGGAATTCAGATAGAAGGCAAAGTAAATGTGAAAAATTGCACTGACTTGTAAAAACAAGTTGTTGAGAAACAAATTAACATTTGCATAAGCAACAATTGGCACCACAGAAAGAAGTGGGGAGAATTAAGTTGTGTTTAAGAAGTAGTACCCATAATTAACATTTAGATTACCACCCATGAGAAAAGAATGTCAGAAAAAGATCACTTTGTGTAGTACATTAAAATAGGGCAATGCGTGCCTTTTGCAAAGTGCACAAAACCAGAACACCTGGAGGAGAGAACAGATGCAGTCAGCAAGCAGTTATAGAAGAAAGCATTCTCAAATCCAAATCACAATAACTTATTTGAGCGAACAGTAAGAGACAGAGGATAAACATGGCTTTTCTAAAGTTAAACGCAATTTCTAACAGCGTTACAAAATAATGCCTTAAGTCATAAATTTCTATAGTGAACAAATAAGCCAGAGTAATGCTAAGCAGGCCCAGGTCAGCTGGAAAACGCTGGTTGCACTACACACTGAGCAGGTTCTGGCCTCACCATAGGGAATTCCAAGGGTCAACTGTCATCAGAAAGGATAAAATTCAGACAGGCGGGTACTTGGACAGGAAAGGCTTTTACTATGAGGAAACACGACGCTGCCGGTCGTTGACGGAGATGCCGAGGTTCCAGTCCCAAACGCGACCCCACAGCAGCCGGCAGCCAAGCGGTAACAGCTCCCCGAGAGCTCGGGGCACGGCGCCCCCAGCCACCACCCCGAAACCGCACAAACTACCACCAGCTTGAGGTTAGGGATGGCGGGCTACGCTCCTCGCACAGTCTCCGGTCTGCCCCTAAAGGAAACTGGAACCGGCAGGGCCACCGAGGGACCCACAGTGCTGAGGAGGGGAGGCCCCGGTACCGGCAGCACCGCCGCGATCCGCCCCGCTCACCTTGGCCTCGGCGCCCAGCCCCGCCAGAGCGGCCACCGCCAGCAGCCAGCAGAGGCGCGCCCAGCACCGGGCCGCCATCCCGGCCCCTCGGCCGCGGACCGATCACTGTCGCCGCGCCGCCAGCCCCGCGCAGACGGCCGCCATCACTTCCGCCTTCCGCCCTCCACGCCCGGCGCGTCCGCTCGCCTCGGCGGCCCCCCCGGAAACGGCACCTCCGCCGAAAGTGCCCGCGAAGAAACTCTCCGGCTCGTTTTGGAGTTTTAGAAAGCAAGAATCTTTTATCAGGTGTGGGCAACATGAGGGAGCGATCTCCATCCACCCTGTGCAATCAGACAAAAGCTAGGGACAGAATGTATTTATCACTTAAATGCAGATATGTAAATTCTCCCAGGAATGTTGTGCAGATTCCATTCGTGACCAAGGAATAATTTCAGTGTTATTACAAACTTAACAGCAGTCAAATCTCTTGCTAATTTGGAGCTGGCTTCAGCTCTGCCTGACCTTGCCTTTATATTAAGAGACTCCAAACAGAGTAGATTATAGAAGAAGAGGCGTCTGTTCAGCACAGATCATACTTCACACAAGACGTTATAGAATTATAGAATTATAGAATCATAGAAATAGGTTGGAAAAGACCCGCCGGATCATCGAGTCCAACCATTCCTATCAAATCATCTCCGAAGAATTAACAGTGTCTGGAAAAACACTGTTTGAAAGAAAACACGTTACAGGAGGGACATTCTGTCTAACTTTCAAAAAATACAATTACTTAAATGAAACTTAACACTGCTTTAGCTTAAATAAAAAACATTCCACTTAAAATCATAGAATCACTAGGTTGGGAAGACCTTTGAGATCACTAAGCCCAACCATACCTGTCCACTACTGAATCATATCCCTAAGCACTTCATTTAACTGTCTTTTAAACACCTCCAGAGATGGGGACTTGGCCACCTTCCTGGAAGCCTCTGCCAGGGCCCAAGATCCCTTTCTGTGAAGAATTTCTTCCTAATGTCCAATGTGAACCTCTCCTGGTGCAACTTCAGCCCATTCCCTTTCATCCTGTCACTTGGGAGAAGAACATGGAACATCCCTATGCGCATTGGTGTAGGGATTTAAAAGATAGGTAGATGAAGTGCTTAGGGCCATGATTTTGTGTGGACAGATACAGTTGGACTCAGCCTCAAAGGTCTTTTCAAAACAAGTGATTCTATGATTATGTGTTGCTCCCACACTGCCTGGAAAGCACAAAAGTATCAAAATGGATTTGACCTGCGGAAAGAACACTATAAATCAGGAAGCGTTATAAAGGAGGTATGTTTTACTTTGATGTGCTGGGTGCAAGGGGGTTAGCTCCACCTAGCTTGCACACCAAAACCCAGAATGGTCGCTTATTTATTACACTAACACATGCACATTCATTAAATCTCCTGGAACAGGTGCGTCTGTTACAGTAATTTCCCAGAATTTATTTGCATAAATTCCCTCCCTTTGGCACATGCCCTGTGCCCTCTGGTGGTCTTGAGCTGGGGCTTCTGGAGGAAGGCTCACAGTCTTCTTCACAGTGAACTTCTCAACTCTCCTTGTGCATGATCTTAGACAGCTTAGACACACGGTGGGTCTCTTCCAACCTGGTTATTCGATGATTCTATGATTCTATGGCTGCATCTGGTCCTAGTGTGTTCTTCTTCCTCTTATCCTCGTCTTAGCGATTTCTTCTTTCTATTGTCATTGCACTAGTCCTTGTTATCTGGCTTTATTGGCTAGGCACAGGCAACAGATGTTCATTATCAACAAGAAAATATGCTTCTGTAAGTGAAATAGCTACCTTGAAACTTAAACAATCAAAGCATTGTTATTATGCAAGTGAAATAGCTACTCTAAAACTTAAACTAGCAAAGCATAGCTAAACATGTTATAAGCAAAATAGTTGCTTTAAACTTAAGCAAACAAAGCATAGCTAAACATGTTATAATGTCCCTCTTCAGATTATAAGCAATAATAAGTAGTGCTGCAAATGAGACATTCACAACCTTATTGCATCCTTTCAGGACTTAAAGGTGGCTTACAGGAAAGAGAGGGGAAAAACTTTTTAGCAGGGCCTGTATCAATAGGACAAGGGGTAATGGTTTTTAACTAAAAGAGGAGAGGTTTAGACTAGATGTTAGGAAGAAATTTTTTACACTGAGGGTGGTGAAACACTGGAACAGGTTACCTGGAGAGGTGGTGGATGCCTCATCCCTGGAAGGTCAGGTTGTCTGGGGCTCTGAGCAACATGATCTTGTTGCAGATGTCCCTGCTCACTGCCAGGAGGCTGGACGAGATGGCCTCTAAAGGTCCCTTCCAGCTCAAACCATTCCATGATTCTATGAAATTGCAGATAATCCAGTTTTTCCATAACTGAACGTGAAAGGGTATTTAATATAAATATGAATACATTATTCACAGAGACAGATCTTTCTGTGAGGAAGTATTTTGTTTGGAGATAAGATGTGGCTTTTATTCTGTGCAAGGTGCTCAGTGAAAGATTTTCGGCAAAGCTGGCACACCTAATGAAGAACTATGAAGGATTATTTATACAAAATGAATGCTTAAGATCCCACCTAGTTAATGCAATTGTTACACCTATCTAATACTTATTCATTAAGTTACACAGTTCTAAAAAACTGCTTTTTCTGCTCTTTCACATCATTAGTTAGGATACAGATGTCCTTCATATAATCTCTAAAGCAGCACAAATTCATCCTATCTGACTCTCTTTTCCTTGAGGACACACGGGCTCTTGGCCCCAAGTTCATGAACTACTGAGTTTACTGTTTTCCAAGACCAAGCATCTACCTCCCTTATCAGATGTTCAGAGGGGTCAGGGTGCCCTGATCAGATGTCAGGATGTTACAAAAAAGCCCTAGAAGATAAACAAGGCATGGAATATATTCTTTGTTAATCTGTTAGCCTGGAAGATAAGCAAGGCACAAAATACTCTTTGAGCCCCTCCTTGGATAACTAGAAGATGCCACTAAAATGCAGCAATGTTCCCAATCTGCAGTGTGTTAATTATTGCCACCCAAGAGCTGCATTCACCCTCTTCCAGAGGAGCATCTTCAGCCACCATCCCTTGAGATCTGGCAGATAAAGCACTTTCTGAACTGCCTCTGTCTGGGTAGGACCCCCCAGCCCCACGTGGTGCTGCTAGGGCTGGCCCTAGCTGGGCCCTTGCACTGCAGTCAGCACCAAGCTAGTGCTCAAGCCCAGCCAGGCAAACAAGTCAGAAGTGTTTCAGCTTCTCTGACACACTTCACAGAGGAACAGTGGGCTACATGACTCAGTCACTTCATTCTCTCTCCTGGTTTTTATTCGTTATGTATTTCTTACATCCATTTTCTGTCCTCAACTGTTAAATAGCAATGCTGTACATCATCAAAAGCTGCTTTTTTCACTTTGTCCTTCCTTAGCCCCCTGCAAGTGGCTGTAATTTCATAGGAAGTAAAATAATCCTTTAGATATAGTATGCTTTTCAAAGTGCTGTTACACTTTGTTTTAATTCAGCGAGTTGTGTAATACTAACAGTACATCAGGCGTCTCAGTGAAGGAGTTTAAGTTACCAAGGAAACACAAAACACCTTTATTTAAAATTCAGGGAAAATTGCCAGCAGAGTATAATGAGCAGGTTTCAGCCTTAGCCAAACAATTTGTCTGTTTAATGACTGTATCTGCAATGGAAGTGTTTTGAAGCGTGAAGGTGGCTCTGCTTTTTCCTTACCACCCACACTCATACTCCGAGATGCTGAATTGACTACTGAGTTGAAAAACGTGCTGAATCTTTGGAATACCATGGGCAGAGTTTTCAGCTGAAGTAAATAATGTGCGACTTCAGAGGCATCACAGCATCTGGAACAGCTCAGCCTAGGAAAAGATGTCTAACAGATAGTCTGACTAATTTTCTAACACACTCAAAGAGTTCAAATACACAAGTAATAAATGCACGTTTCTCTAGAAACTTTCAAGCCCGGAATAAGGGGAGCTCGTGAACAACAGGTTCTTGGTGCTGTAAGAGCTAAAGATTACTTCTAGGAGATGAGTTCATTTGTCCCCTAGAAAAGAGTAAGCAGTAATTTTAGTAAACAAAACTGCTGGATGAATTATTAAAGACTACTGGAAGTTTTTATCTTAACATTTAGATGTTTTTCATTTTTACTTTTAAATTTGTCAGCACCTCAGTATCAGAAGCAATACATTAAACTATAGTTTAAAAAAAAAAAAGTTTAAAAAAGCAAAGGAAAGGTGATTTTAAGAAAAAAGATTATTAAATGATTGCCCTGACCATAATGGCTCTTCAGCTACCTAGTCTTCTACAAGGGGTGAACTTGGGTTTCATCTTCAAGAGAATTCTCGAAGGTTTTTCTTTGAGGTCTGAGCTTTAGTGGTGTGCAGGCTGCTCCTTCCACTGCTAGCTCAGTCCTTACTGAACCAACTCTCTTCAACTTAAAGGAACTGAGCTCTCACAGCTAAGTTGGGGTTTTTTTTAACATAGAGCATGCTTTAAAAACAAGATTTGTTTTGAAAGCTGCAATAATACATTGGCCTCTCTAAGCTAAACTTTGTGCTTTGCTATCAGTGGACTGTGTTGAATTTGAAGTGAGATTTTTATAGTTTTGTAAATTCTATCATATTTGTCTCCATCATCAAGACTCACGCAACTAGTCTTCCACAAGAGCTTCTGACAGTTCCTTTCATCTTTCAAAGGCTCTACTTCTGAGGCTCTGGGGAGGGTAAAATCCTGGTCCCATCCCACAGAGGAGGTGAGCCCTGGACCATCAAGTCACAAGCTTAGCTGGGCTTTTGGGAGCAAAATGCAAGACTGTGCAGTGAAGGATGCAGCACACGTGTTGGTGAGGGGGAGGCTCTCCAGAGGCATATCTTTTCTGCACAGTCATCTTATAAAAATAGCTTATTAAGAGCTTTATATTTCCAGGCACTGCATGTGCAGAGTGAGTTTCTGCTTTTCCGTTCCTGTTGCACAAGACTTTACAAATTCACATCATCCCTGTAATCAGTATTGCAATGTGTCGCTGCTTCTCCTTACCCTGCTGCACTTATTCACACAGAAAATGAGTATTATAATTTTTTTCCCTGTAAAATAACTTCACGCACCAAGTGGTAATAACATTACACTCTACTGTGCTGTGTCAAACAATTCATTCTAGGGTTGCTTTACAACCTACAGCTGAACAGGCACTCGCTGTCATGGGGTGAGAGCTCCTCAGGGCACATAGGGTAGACAGTATTTACCATAATTTTAGTCTTCTGCATTATGATTATTTCTTACTAAAGCAAATTACCATCTTTTCATGTCAGTTTAGCCCATTCACATTCAGAGCTTGCCTGCTTCCCTTCCTTTTCTCAGATGAGAAAATCTGTTCATTATCAACAATGATATAAAAGAAAAATCTGAAGGGATCAAGTAAATAAGTAATTGAATCATCACTTCCAGAGTCATCACCAATAGGAAAACAATATGACATTTGCACAGAAAGAAAAACAAAGTAAATACAGATTCTCTTTTGTCTATTCCCTATGTTCAGTTAAAAAATTAAAACGATGGCAGCAGTTATTACTAGAGCAGCCTTTACTTAGCAAACACGTGTGGGAAGTAATTAACTACAATGTCAGTTGCTCTAGGCTAATGAGAAATTTACCTTTCAGCAGATCGGTCACCAGTATCTGTTTGAGTGTGTTCTGTCACTGGTACTGCATACCTTACAATAAACAGTACTTTTTTTTGTCTCATGAGTTTCTGGTTTGGGCCCAAACCCCAGTGGCTCTGATCAGGTCTAGCAGGTATTCTGACCTCGTGGTCTTTGATCTCTGCAGAATACAAAGAGAAATCAATGCTGGACATGGAGGGGTGCAAGGTTTACAATAAAATCAAGCTTTCCAAATATAGTTTGTCTCGGAAGCCATTATGTTACAGTAATGCAATGTAATGGCTGGTGGCTTCCTTCCATAACCGAGGCATCATTTCGCAATCTGCTGTTAGAAGTCAGATAAAGCCTTTCAGAACAGAAATGCATGCATATGGAAAGGACAAGCTAGACAAACTGTTTACCTCTGTATTTCTATATTTGTATTGATATTTATGATATGAAGCAAATGGAGGGAAGTGCTGAAAAAGCTCTGCATTTATTTTATCTTTCTGTCTCAGTGAACCCACTCTTGACTTTTCTGCGGGCTATAAAAGTTCAAGGTCCTTCTCTATTAATGCAAGGTCAGTCGGTACTCTCACATACTGCAGTATTTTGTTAGTGCCAGCTGATTCCCCATATCACATATGTGGGCAGCGTGTAGTGTTCTGCATATGATTTCAATTAGTGCCATATGTCACGCTCTTATCAATGAAATTCCTGGTGTATGTCCCTTCCTTCTGGAAACGAGATGTGCTTCAGATAGAAGGAACAGCAGCTTGTAGATGAGAAAGTGGCTACAGCTGGTGAACCAAGATCTGTAAGTCCACAGCTTTGGGTTTATCACTTGCAGCCTTAAGAACGCCTTCTGCATTTGTTTATTTAATCCAAAATTTATTAACAACCTCCTCCAGGCCTGACCTGGCAGGACCTCAGGCACCCTGCATGCATTGCCTGTGGGAGAGATAAGGTCAACACTGTTCCATACACTTTGTCTTGTATTCCCTCTTCTTGTCCGCCTCAGGAGAGCTTTTGCCAGAGGGGTGCTTACACAGAGGCAACTATGCCCCAAATGACCCACAGTTCCTTCCACATACAGAGTAATTCACAAGGATTACTCTGATAAATCTGTGTTCTCTGCTTGCTATTCAAAGGGATCAGCACTACAAGTAAAGTCACTATGAATCCTGAACGTGCTCTACCAAGTACCAGCCATTTTGTTCCAGTCTTTGCTCCCAACTACATGGAAAAATCATAGACAGTGAGAGATATATTAAAGGCAAGGCAATATATGATTACAATGCAACTACAGGACCTTTTGTGGTTAAGTTTATCATTACTTTTCTCACAGTTGTTGCTAAGCAGAGGGGCTTTAATCAATTGCTTCAGCAAGTAAACTGGTAACCCCTTCATGTGTTGGCTCCATCTTTTTCCCTTGCTTGCTATTTTGGTCATTTTTCCAAAGCACACATCAGAGCCCTGGGTGGATGTGCACCCCTCATTAGCACTTCAGAGTTGATAGGAAATGAGAAACATATACTCGGCATCTTGCTGGCCAAAGTCTGTGGCAGCAATGTGATTACACTGCAGATGCCTGCTTTAATTAGGAGCTCTTTACTTTGTCAGCAAACCTGGGCAAGATAAAATGAAAGTTTGGAGGCAATGAATTGAGTTTTGCTCTTTTAACTCTTTTTCGGTTACTATTTTCAACCTTTCTCAGATCTTGTCTTACCTATTGCATTTGATTCTACTTTCACTAGTCTCTGCAGTGTGACATTAATAATGCCCTTTTGTTTTGATATATCATCCCTTATTACTGCAAGAGCAGGAATCTCTGTGTTCTTTATTGAGGAAACCATTCTCAACCATTGCTTGTCCCTAGCAACCACAGTATCATACAAGGTATTTCTTCTAAACATAGAGAAAATCCTTATAACTCCGTATTTACAGACCCACACAGAGGAGGTAGGGTGCATTCAAAGCAGCATCGTGTAAAGGGAGTCAGATACTTCAGATGATCACAAATATTGACACTATGGCAGTATTTGTATTTTAAGTCGTACACCATGATGCTGTAAAAAATGGGCTCAACAGTTTGTCTTTATCCATCAATCATTACAGATGCCCAATTCATAAGCTTGTAAAATGTGCAGAAACAGTGAAAATCATCTAAATAACACGGTTGTCAGTAACAGCTCTCTAGTATGACCTTATTTCAGAGGGTTCTTAGAAGATACTGAGTCCACTAAATGTTTTTAATGTCAGTCCCTACTCTCTGATGTCTGTGTCAAGGTGTTCACTCAGTTGGCATAAAGTCTTGCTCCATTCAGATCAGGAGTGACACCACATTCACAGAAAGGGAGGTTCTGGCCTTTGTGTTTCATTCAGATTAAATCTCTGCTAGAGACAACCTAAGAGCTGGCTCTCCTAGTGCTACTGAACGGCACTGATTTTATGCCACCACTTTGCCAGAGTTTGTGTGGAAGACGCAGCACAGCGGATGCCCTACTTGCTCTGTTCCCATGACAACACCCTGCAAAGCAGCTCCCTGTGAGCTTCCCCCTGACTGCTTCATTGCATCCGACAGCTGTGCCCGGGCTGCAACTTTCAACCCCAGACAATGCCTTTTCCTTCAATTAACAAAAAGTGTTCTACAAGGGGAAAAAAAGTCTATTTGAAATAGCAATGTTTTGATTCTCAGAGCAGAAAGTATTAAGCTCTCCACTACCCAAGCACAAGGTGGATGGATGAGTCTGGTCTTCTGTTTCACACTGTGCGCTGCTGCATGGTAATATAATCAGGACTGACTTTTGTTTTTGCTCCAGGGACTATCTTTTTTTCATTTGTTCTGGATACTGTGTGCCTGATTCTCCATGTATGCTGCAGTGAATTAAAATATAACAACACTAAGTAACTCCTGATATCATGTAGTAGAAGGCAAGGAGTTGTTTGGAGTAATTATTGTGGACTGGAAGATCTGCTTTTGTGGGGTGAGCCTCATCCTGCCTGTCTTCCAAAAGCTTTATGCCTCCTGGGAGCACCCCAAGAGCAAGGGCTTCACAAAGGCCAAATACAGATCAACCAACTCCAGGCTAAAGTTTTTGGGAATTATGCTTTTGTCTGTATAGATGAGAAGTGTGGAGCATAAAGATGAGTTCAGGGCATTGCTAAATGTGTGGCAGCTGAGGAAAGTGGGTTAAGTTTTCCTGCCTGCCAGTCCAGTGAAGTACTATAGTGAGCTGCAGGATGGCATCCTTTTTTTTAAGTTAAAAATATTTCAAAACATTTTTTCCCATGCAGATTCTAAGTTTGTTTTGCTTTTTATATGTAGACCAGGATCTCAGTCTGTGGCTCTGGCTTTACCACTCCCAGTTGTTCAGTATTTGCCTCAACGAGTGCATATTGTCATCCTAATAGGAGGGAATAAAAATGAAACTTGATAACCAAGAAAGGGCTGGGATCCTTACTGGGACTCATCGAAGAACTGAAACCCAAAGAGGGGCTTCGCCAAGCCTGCCCAGCTGAAAGGAACTTGCAGCTGAACACTGTCAACATTATCCTTTTCTGGTGCATGAACAACCCTGGGTACTGGCAAGTGCTCTGTCCTGGCATGGCCACACTAAGGACAAGTTGTCTGAGACATGAGAAAGGGGTTGACTTACCACCACTGATGTCCTGGAGCAGTGAGTTCCTGTAAGAGGATATCATGGCAGTGTCAGTGAGCTCTACTCACCCTCCTCCAGCTGCAGTCCTCTGAGCATCCTTCACCTCGCACCTCCCGGTGCACTACTCAAAAAGATTGTATGACCACAACTTAGCAGCCTCGCAGGGCTCACCACAAGGTGATCCCTGCGCCACACCAGCAAATGCTGACAGACCCATATGTGACAGCACATAACCAACCCATCCTGGGCATTTGCCCCACCAGTAGCAGATGAACCCATCATGCCCTGGCTGCCATGTCTGAATTTTATAATGCTGCAAAGACTCAGTGTAAAATCTACTGCAAGAGCTTGTTGCCGTGGTCGACCGAAAGCAGTTTGTATGCTATGAGCTCAGGGTATCTCCTGAAAGGTTGTTCATCCTGTCACTCGGTGACTGCAACATGCATATTTTGATTTTGTCCATTATTCAGTGATGTCCAGTGATGACCCTAGCATCAGCCTGCACATTATCTTCCACTTCATTCAATTACTAGCTAATCTGCTATTCCATTTTATTTGATCTGAGCCTTAAAGACCTAATCATGTGTACTGCAAATTACACAGTGTCCATCCATAACTTTGATGGCTTCAAGCAGGTGCTGAGGAACAATTAGATCACTGTTTCTAGAAGCTGTCATTTAACTAAGAAAGAAAAGATGACTCTAAATAAGACAGATGCAGACAAGGCCCAAATATTACTCACACTGGTAATGAAAATTAATCAAACATCATTAGCAGTCTCCAGAGAGCCCAGTACATCATGTGCTTCTGAGATGTGCTTCTGGTTGTCCACAGCATGACAAGTGCACTGGCTTGTCTCAGCTCAAGGACAGAAAGGAGCTTTCTTGCATCAAGAAGAAGATAGAAGTTGGGAGCCCTTTTCAAATGGAGTGAGGTGATTTTTTTAAAAAAGCTGTTCAGGAGACCCTGCAGTTCAGTGGTGCCAAGCAACCATGAGATCTGAGGAGGTCAATAATACACATAGGGGATTCTATTACAATAAATACATAGCCTTGCTTTTCTTCCTATAGGGTTGGATTTACCTGGAGGTAGCCTGCTCTGAGCAGCGTTCTCTGGAAGTCTGCTTCTACACCCACCTAAATGCAGCTGCAATGGTCTTTCTGGTAGGAAGTGTATTCCACGCAGCAGAACTATGGGGAGGGAGGGTTGGTTATTAACACTGGTCCCTTTTTGCACACTACTAGAAACTCATTGTTTCCCCCCTTTTAGTCTCCTATCTTCATTAGCCAAGCTGCCCTAGTTTTAACTCACCAGCCCCAAAAGCTGGGCACTGAGTCTGATCTGTTTGTACCCCGTTTAATATACTGGAGTCCTCATCAGAGCTTCTAGGCTTTACAACAACTGATTGTTTATCTTGGGTTTTGTGTATGTGTCTTTTGGGTTTGTTTATGTTTCTACTTTGGTATCATGGGTAAAATGAATAACTGACCATACTACTGTGAAGATGTGTCAATTCAGGCTTAAAAATTTAGAGAAGAAAATCTAAAAGAATGAAAGAAGTTCAAGGTTTCTGTTTGCACATGACCGTGTAGTCCTGCAGACCTGCAATCCTTGCACAAACCAAACACCTATAGCTGATGTTATTTATGCTTTCATAAGCATGACTCCCATCAAACACAGTCCTGAGACTTTTCCTCCCAAAGCTGCCCCACAAGGACACCCCACTGATTTCACTGTGAACATGGTGGCTCACACTGCTGAGGATAGGACTTCACCTTTGCTGCACCGGGCATAGATTGCTTTAGTTATCTGTGACCCTTGGGGGGGGGGAGAAAAAGCCATATTTTCTCCTAACGCAATGAGAGGCATATCTAAATCACCTTAACTCGATTTGAGATGGCAGAGAGCGGAAGTGCGGGGAGATCAACTGATGCAGGCTTATTGCCGTCAGCATCTTCTAATACAATTTTTGAATGAGAGTATCCTATTATCTTCCCCTTAGTAAGGCTATAGTAATTCATTACATCAGTGCTTTCTCCAAGTAGTTGGTTTTTTTCAGCTGCAGCTGTGCTCCATTGCTCTTTGGAGAGATACAGGTGAACCCTTTTCCCTTGTACAAGAACTAATTAGACAATGCATTAATTCCTACTAGTGCAGCCATAAGCTCTCCTGAGTGCAGGGTATGATCCTTGGGGTGGAAAATGATCTTAGCAGGAGAGGAAGGACTTTGCTGAGAGTTAAATAACACCCAAATAATGCCTGCATAAAGCCACTATCCCTTGTCATATCAAGCTGTGTTTCTTTGGCTGTGTTTCCCTAGTGAGTGGCATGAGTGCTGCTCTGTTATGCTACCTAACAGCACACACAAAAGCAAACAGGACTTTGGAGTTTCCATGGTGACACAGGTGTCCTGCACACCCCTACAGCAACCAGAGGTCTTGCAGTAGCAAGGACAAAAGTTTTTTGCCTGCCCTGCCCATGCAGAGGGACTACCCTCCCAGCCTGCTAACTAGAGGATGCTGAGAGAGTAAATTATTTAGCAGAGCCTTAGTGCTGGAGGAGTAGATAGATTCATCACCTAGGTAGTGTCCTTTCCCTCTTTAGTATGACCTTTTCAGACCTCTTCTCTACACTGAGCAGAAACAATAGCATCTCCACTGTTTAAATCATTGATCTGCAGCAAGCTTCTCTAGCAACCTGTCCCTCTAGGCTCTTTTCAGGAGTTAAAACATTGACCAGGACCATAAGGAGCCACACTGAGAGATGCTTGAGCCCTGAGCACTAAACTGTACCTGGCATTCCTGCTTTACTTACTACTGAATTAGAAGGCACTTAGCAGGGCATTAGAAGATGCCTCATGACTTTCATATTGCAGCATATGAAGCAGCAGGAGAAAAGAGTTGCTAGGCAGAAGGTTCCTTGAAACAAAATGTGGTCTCGTTTGGAGCAAATTCATCTAGGAGAATGCTGAGCTGTAAATGCCAAGCTAATTAGCCCTCATACATAATTTGTTTTTAAAAATATATTGTCGTCATCTTCTGGAGGAACAAGAGCCCATTTTCCCCTTCTGTTAGCCCAAAAAGTCAATCCAAAAAACGTCATTGAAGTCTACAATAAGAAGCTTTCAGAAGAGGAGCTCTCTGTGAGCAGAAGGAACTTTAAGTCCACAGATTTCATCTCTAAACCTGCCAGCCCAGAAGGCCAAATAACCCTTCCCAGGGCACCACTCACAGCAGATCCTTTTTACTGGATTCTCAGACATCTGCACTGTTGAGACCCAGTTTCCCTGTTATACCGGTCACATTTTGCCCAATTATGGGTTTTTTCCTTCTCTGTCAAGACCCAAAAAGGCTAGTGGCAAAATCCTGATCATTTTTTTGTGTTGTGGTCTCTACTGGCCTGGATAAAACCAGGTCACTGGGCTGCAGTGCACTCACGCTAGTCTTTGTCTTCTAGCCAGGGATTTTGATGTGGTTTTTGATTTTTGATCTCTGAAAGACCAATGATTCACCCCAAATTACATTTTTCCTTTTCAAATTAATAGCCAGAGCCATCTGGTGTTGCACAGTTTCTCAGATGGAGCCTGTTTGCCCTTGTTCTTTGTGACTCAGTGTGTCTTGCAGCCGTTGAGCGCCTGATCACTTGCCTTTCTCCATCTGATCTGTTTGTGGAGGAACAGAGGACTGGGGTTAATAACAACACTTCAAAATGTATGTTTTTTTCTCATTGAGAACACAGGTCTCAATGTTGCCCTTTCCCTTAGGCAGCGTTTTTAACGCTGCCTTTGCCTGTGTTGCCGCTGAAATGCTCCCCAGCTGGCAGTGCCTGGAAAACGCAGCAGCCAGTTTTGCACCACAGGGTTGAAGGTAACAGGGGTACTTAGCCCTGCCTACCATTTCTTACAGCAAAGTGAGGTTTCAGTTGCCCCAGCCCAGGTCTCTTGCCCCAGTGTTCCTGGCAGCCCTCTCTTAGTGCATCATATCTAGTTAGTTGCTCTCTACAACTACCTGAAAGGAGGTTGTAGAGAGGAGGGAGCTGGCCTCTTCTCCCAAGTGACAGGGGACAGGACAAGAGGGAATGGCCTCAAGCTCCACCAGGGGAGATTTAGGCTAGACATTAGGAGGAAGTTTTTCACAGAAAGGGTCATTGGGCATTGGAACAGGCTGCCCAGCAAGGTGGTTGATTCACCTTCCCTGGAGGTGTTTAAGGCACGGATAGATGAGGTCTTGAGGGACATGGTTTAGTGCTTGATAGGAATGGTTGGACTCGATGATCCGGTGGGTCTCTTTCAGCCTGGTGATTCTGTGATTCTATGATTCTATGATCTCCTGCTGGGAGCAACTACTACCTTTTTTTCTGCCACCAAGCTAGGACACCAGGTTTACACACCCACAATGTCATAGAAACATAGAACCATAGAATCACCAGGATGGAAGAGACCCACCGGATCATTGAGTTCAACCATTCCTATCAAACATGCCCCTCAGTGCCTTGTCCACCCATCCCTTAAACACCTCCAGGGAAGGTGAATCAACCCCCTCCCTGGGCAGCCTTTTCCAGTGCTCAATGACCCTTTCTGTGAAAAAATTCTTCTAATGTTCAGACTAAATCTCCCCTGGTGGAGCTTGAGGCCATTCCCTCTCATCCTGTCCCTTGCCAGCACCCTCCTCTCCACAACTTCCTTTCAGGTAATTACAGNTAAATCTCCCCTGGTGGAGCTTGAGGCCATTCCCTCTCATCCTGTCCCTTGCCAGCACCATCCTCTCCACAACTTCCTTTCAGGTAGTTACAGAGAGCAATGAGGTCTGCCCCCAGCCTCCTCTTCTCAAGGCTAAACAACCCCATCTGTCTCAGCTGTTCTTCATAAGGCACCCATGTCACCCATGGCTGTCCTGCTCAGTGAGAGCATGAGGATGCTGCAGCCACAGCTTGGGCCAGCAAACAAACAGCAGCACGGCACTGACAGACACCATTGCACAGGGCACGGGGCTGGTGCCGGCTTCATCAGCCCTGCAAGAAATGAACCCCCAAAGACACCTCAGGGTGGTAGCTGTTTCTTCATCTCAGTAGCAGTGTGCACTGCAGGAAGAAGGTTGGTTTTTCCAGTCTTTGAGAAAGAGAGGTGAAAGGAGGTGAGCAGGAAAATGAGTGCTGGGCCTGCCACTGCCAAGGAAGAACACGTGGACAGCAGAGGTGAGACATGCAGGGCTGAAGCAGCATTAAGAGCTCCCCACCTTCTGCAGATACATCACCTGTCTCTAGGATACTCAGCAGTTTTGCATGTAGCGAGTGTGTAGCTTTGCACCTCTTACCCTTGTGTGACTGCCACTGAGCAGATCACGCTCTCCTGAACCCCAAGCATCAAACCTGCCTCATTAAAAAAAAAAAAATAAAAAAAAAACTCTGCAGCGTTCCCCCAGCTGGTTCTCCCACTGCCACAGCTTCCTGTTATTCCTGAACTCCCAGTATTTTTAGGTTATTGACTGGTTTCACACCCATTTTGCAAGTAATGAAGTCTCAGCCTGGGGAAGTGGTGGCAGCACCACTCCAGTAACAAAATCATTAAATCAATTGCCTTTTCAGCAAGGCCATCTCTAGAGATGTAACCAATATCTGCAGTGTCATTTCCAGAGTCTGTAGCCTTTTGACAGTGATGTGTTTGTTAACAGAAGAGACCAGTGCACAGCCCATGAAAAAGAGAAAAAAGAGAAAACTCAGCTTACCTAAAGAGGCAGACTTTTGGCTGATGGAAACACAGTACCTGACCTCCATCTATTAAGCAAGCAGGTGATAAAGCAATACAGACTGATGTTTGCCTCATAAAATAAACCAAGAAATGTACATCCCTAAGACGTATGTTTATGTCAAAATAAGTCATCTAGTTATTTGCTTCTGAGACATATGAATCAGAACTGCTTTCACAACATGTTGATCATCACATTATCATCAGCAAAACAGTAATAGAAAAGCCCATAAAAAGGACCTCCCTGGAGAACTATTAGATAACAAGATTACTCAGCAGATAGCTGTGGAGAGATGCTCCAGCAAGTCTTGTCTAATCAGCTGCTCTGCTGGCAGAGGCAGTGAAAAACCATTGGCGGATCTCAGCAGGATACAAAATGCATGTGAATAATGTTGCTACAGGGCAAAGTCCTCTGACTTTCTACTCAGATCAGCAGCAAGTGCTGCTGCAGAGCAGCAAATGCAGAAAGAGTTACACTGGACAGTCATCTTCATAGCTACTTGGACCGATGTGGTGGTCATGGGGAGAGCCCCACTCTGCAGCCCCCAGGGTGCTCCTCCTGTGTTACTGTTTGCCTGTGTGACCTCGTATGTATCACAATGAAATATAAACGTGAATTGAGAGTCTCCACCAGCTGTCCAGATGAGCATTGGTGTCTTGATCACATGGGCCATCTTAACTACAGGAGCTTTTGAAGCAATGGACCTGCTAAGATTCCTGTTAATGTCTTATTCATGCATGCTTCATCTCTTTAGGTATGACCAAAATGAAGACAAGACATTGTGGAATGCAGGTGTTTTGTCCCACCTCGCTGCTGACTACATGAGTACAAGTGATAGTGCTGTGCAGCCCTTTGGCCAACGACCAGCTGGCTAACTTTCCCTTAGGCTGCTTGGGGGTTTGTGCTTGTCCTCACCTGTGACATGTTTGCAGTGTGACAGCCTTTACCAGCTGGGACATAAATCATTCAGCAAAACCCTCTGCCACTCCAAGGGCCTCTCGTAACATCCACTCACAGTGTCTTTTTATCCCCTGAGTCCTTCTCATCCCAGATCGTTTCAGGCATTGCCCTCTCCTAAGCTTTCAGAGCCACCTGCTGAGGCAGTAGGTCCCTTGGCTGCAGAGCCATGCCCAGGCTTCCTGAAAACCCATGTTGGGGAAAGATTCCCAAAGGTGCATAGGCATATCCACTGGAGGTAAGTGAGAGCAAGCACCCAGGGCTTGTCAATTTGGTTTGCAACACTCAGCTGCTTTACCCTTTACCTTTATGGCCATGTAAGTGCTTGTGCAGATACAAGGATCTGATGTTACTTTGCACAATCTACAAGCCCTCTGGGTTGAGGAGAGTGCTTTTCTCCTATAGCAGCTATCTTGTCTTACAGAGCATCTTGCTCAAAGGAGCCACCCCTGAAAGTGGTGCCACTGCCACCAGGGCTAATCCCCCTCTGTGCTGAAGGGAGGAAATTTTGCCCATTGATTTTACATTTATGTGTGCCAGGACTCTGCCCACCAGCATTGGGAACAGCTGAGTAACTCTACTAACCCACAGCAGCTCCAGGAAGCACAAGAAGTTATTTTTGCCCATATGCTTATCCTTATTTTTTCTCCACTTTAATGTTGGAGTCTGGTTTCTTTTCACACAAAGAAAGGCAGCCCAGGGCTGAGGAGAGCCACTTTTGCTAAGCATGGAGGTTGCTGCTCCACCAAAGGTTTGTACTATTGGTTGGCAAATTCTCATGGGAG
>WAAB01022411.1:3396-17356 GCA_013389865.1 Piaya cayana
GTGGATCAATTCCCGCTTGTGTTTCTTTGGCGAGCATGATGGTGGGTGTAAGTGAGACAACTTGCACCATGAACACTTCTACACAACCAGAACACTTGTCTGTGAAAATTGGCCTGTAATTTCAAAGTGTGTGTGTGGCTTTGTGTGTGGGGTTGGTCTGTGTGTGGGGAGGGTTATCTTGCTCTCTGGTCCCTGCGGGCTGGCTCTGCGAAGTCTCCTGGGTGCAGTATTGAAGGGCTGGATGGGAAACGTGCGGGTGCATGGGTAGGTGATGGGGTCACAGCTCCTCTGCGCCTCTGCAGCTTGGCAGATCCTCAAGCAGGCTGCGCTGCTGTTTGGAAGAGCGGCTGCTTGCAGCGAAAAGGGGGAAGCAAAATGCTGTCTCCTTGCCTAAATGATGTGGAGTGTTTGCTGATGGTGGATGCCGTGTCGCAGGGAGGGGGCTAGAGGGTGATTATGGGCCTCAGTGCACCCTCAAGAGCTGTATCACGGCAGTGGGGCTGGGTGCTCTGGGTCTTACATTGGCAGCAATGTTAGAATAAGCTTAGGCAGAAAAACTTGTGTTTATCGTTACTAGTGCTCTAAATTTCTGTGTTAAAAAGCTTTTATGTGCCTGTTTCAAAAAGGAAAGTCCAACTCTGAACAGCTGATGGTACAAAACAGCTGCTGCATTGCTCTGTCGTTCAGTTTGTGTTTAATTACTAACAGATGTTATGTGTTTTATTAAGTTCTCATAGCTATTTTGCAGTGACTGTCTCATTTTATCTTTTTTTGTGACAAAGGCTGGCCCGCACTTGGTTGAAATGACTGATTTTGTGTTTTAAATAGGCACAATGAGTCTGATTTCAGAACCGTGAGCACAGGGAGGGACCAGCTCCTGTAACAGAGCACATAGGCTGCATATTACGTGTCAGATCTTCTCAAAGCGTTGTCACCACATACCTGCTGCTCTTGGTGGGACAGGGGATTAGTAATAGTTTTGTGCAGGTGAATTTTTCAACAAGTGGGTTAGTGTTTGATAGGAGTGGTTGGACTTGATGATCCGGTGGGTCTCTTCCAACCTGGTGATTCTATGATTCGAAGTATGAATCAAAAATGTAGGACACCTTTAAACCTTAAAACCCACTGAGAGTATATTCTTCCTTCAGCCCATGCAGCTGATATCAGTGTAGGCATAAGACCTGCCATTTTTACTTTATTTTATGTTTTGTTCTGTTCCATTTTTTTTTTTGCAGACAGGCTCGTGGACAGGAGAGCATCTTCAGATCAGAGTGCTCCACAGAACAATCCTCCGGAAGATCCCTTTGGTTCAGTCCCTTTCGTTTCGCACCCAGGCAAGTTACATCTGTAGCATCACTGCCTAATGTATCTGTGTGTTCATACCTACATCTGTGTCTGTGTATCTGATGTCTGGACACCTTGTTGAGTGACCAAAGAATGACCCCCGTGCTGGCTGCCTCAGGACCGTAGATATTGAAGAGATTTTATGTTGATTACCTCCAGTTAAAACTTACCGCTGCGTTGGAGTCCGGGTACTCACCCAGCATACAGACTGTGTCATCTCCACAGTGCAAATACGTGGGGCCAGTGCATTACAGATCACTTGTGTAGAATCAGAAACGCTTTGAAGGGCAGACTGCTTGCTAAGATCAAATTTTGCTGCTTCCCTGTACCCTGCTTCCTACTCGTGCTATTGCTTTAGCTCTGTTCTCCGGCCCAGTTAAGACTGTAAGCTTCTGCTGTGTTTCAGATATGGTTTTGGAGCCAGTCGAGTCAAACCAAACCAAATACCTGATGTTATTTGTACTGTGGAAGGGGGAGGATATTCATTACTCTGTTTCGGTTCATCTTGAACAGAAGTAAAAAATAGCCCTGTATGTGAACAGTGAATGTGAATATGAAACTGCCTCATTCTCCAATTTAAAAGCCAGTTTTAACCTTGACTTGATAGCACTTTAATTGTTCTTGGAACCTGTGGCGAGGCTGTCATGACAGCTAAATGGTAAAAAGAAAGGCAGTTACTTATGGAGCCACTTTGGCGCCACGTAAGTGTTGGTGAGAGAGCTTGTGTGATAAAGGTGCCTTAATGTGACTTGCCAAACCTCTTACAGCAGTTCAAAAGCTCAGAGAATGTGCCTTAAAATAAATCACTTGCGGTCAACCGAAGTGAGCATCCGTGTTTCCTTTTGCCTCCCTCTCGCGTTCCTGAAGATCGCCTGCTAGGGCTGCCGAGTGCTCACACATGCTCTGGGTACACACGGTGAAGAGCCAGTAGGGTCACGCTGCTGCGTTTTCTCTCCCCTGTCCAGCTGAGGAGGGGAGTGATGGGGCTGCTTGGGTGGGCACCACAATAAAGAAATCCAAACGTTTACTTAATTACAAGCAATATTTCCCATTAAAGATGGATTCTACTGTGTTTATCAGCCTCTGAGTGGGAGCTGTGGTCTTGGGCTGCTGTGGTTTTGCTGTGTGACGTAGGTCCTG
This sequence comes from Piaya cayana, assembly GCA_013389865.1. NCBI lineage: Eukaryota > Metazoa > Chordata > Aves > Cuculiformes > Coccyzidae > Piaya > Piaya cayana. Next base: position 5,881 of record WAAB01022411.1, read on the forward strand.
GGTTCATAAATGCTGTTGTATACGGGCTGTAGCGGCATAGAGGTACTTGGTATTTCTGCTGGTTTGGAGGCTGGAGGGTTCTCTGCTGAAAAATTATTTCTGTCGTGTGGTGAGAGGTGGCAGCAAGAAGTGGAAGATGTGTCACCTTTTGACTGAACAGCTTGGCATAAGGAGCTGGTTGTCCAGCAGGGCGAGTGCTGTCGGTTACGTTTACCTGTGCCCAGGAAGGTGATTGAATTGAGACACAGAGGCTGAAGCTTGAAATCTTTTACCATCGCTGGAAAGGACTATGGAGTGCTACTGTTGTGAGCCATTGAGTTTTTTTTCTGCGGAGCCAGGAGTGCGTTTCAAGCTGCTGTTGCTGCAAGGATCACCAGGAGGGAGAATATAGAATGACCAGGTTGGAAGAGACCTACCGGATCATCAAGTCCAACCATTCCCATATGGAGCTGGACAGACTAAGGCTGCTTATGTGTCAGAGCTGTGGTGCTTATTCTTTTCAGGAGGGAATGGAGAGCCAGCAGTGATGTGCGTGTCGCTCGATGTGTCGTGCTGAGGGCAAACAGCTTGGGGGAAACCAACAGACATATTGGGGCCCTCTTATGACAGCAGAGAAAGCAATGTGGAAGCAGTTGACGTTACTCACGCTTGGTGTATGTCTGATTAAAACTGTTTTCACTGCATGTAAACTTTCCGTAGGCACTGTTTGATGTGTCGGTGTCTGTGGGAGGTAATAATGACCTGGAAGGTTAGACAACTGGAAAAGAAAATCGTCTTGAGAAAGCAATCCAGTGCCTCATCTGACATAAATAAAACTACCATAGCAAACTTCCTATGAAAAAGAGAAGAAAGAATGATTCAATAGCCCATAATAGGGCATTTGGAACAGGCACATGTTGTGGAAAACGGGTTCTGGAATGCCTGAAACACTGGATGGTGACTCTGGAAAAAATTAGTGTCTGTGCTCAGCACTTTGGAGTGGCAGCTTTTCATTCAAGTGTGTTGATCAACTTGTGTTGTAACATGCTTTGTTAGCATTGAGTGGAGTGTTTCAGAAGCTCAGAACAGACACAGGTTTTCTGGTATCTCCAAATTATAAGGAGGAAAGGTCATGAGTATGGTACAGTTGGCTGCTCCATTGTACTCGGTGGCCTTTTGCATCTTATGTTTGTTTGCACTAATTCTTTCTGGTATTTAACTGCCTTTTGCTTCCCTCAGCTCAAATTTGGAGTTCAGCGAAGCAATAATGGATTTGAGGTAACATCAAATGCTGTGGATGGACTGTGTGTGAAGTGGAAACGTTGGGGCAACCTCAGCTGGAGTCTGAGTGCTCACCTGAAGCCGTCTGCCAAGTATTGTGCTCCTGTGGGGAATGTGAGTGGTTGTGTGGATTGTCTTGTTGGGATGAGGCTCCAGGTTCTCTGTTGAACTGTTCACTGAGTGCTTGTAAATCTCACTTTCTGTGCTGCAGACATGGTGCTTCTCCATCAAGTCACATTTGTCTTTTCCAACACACATAGGTAGCCCGTCCCCAGTCACTGCAGGCGTGTTCCCTGTATGGAGACTGGGGATAAGAGCAAGTTTAGTTGTGTGGGGGCTTCGTTGGAGCTTCCAGACCTTCTGTGCTCAGAGAACTGGTGCTGTGTTTAAACGATTGGTTTGGGTGTTTGTGAAGAGGAGCCGTTCTGTGGTGTGTCTGCAACTTGCTAGTGGGTCTGATTGAAAACCAGCCTGCAGGACAATGGAAACGGTCTGGAAACATGGACAGAGGACATCCTGCAAGGGCTGTGCTGCAGTGGCTCATTATTAGCGCTCACCGTGTTACACAGAATTCTCCTGGCACGAAGAGATGTGGATGGCAGCTGTTCATTCGATTCCTTTTTGTAACCTGCTTCTGACAAGGTTTTGGACCCCTGCAAGCTTCTGCGTCCTGGTGTTGGAGCCCTTGAGCTACTGCACAATCCAGAGCTCTGAGTGAAAGGCAGCTCACGATGGTTTAGCAAGAAACAACAAACATGGGACACGAGAAACAAAAAGCGTCCTCTACGACACTAAAGCAGCTCATATCTCTTTGACAACTGGTGTTCCAGAACTGTTGGTTAGCAGATTCTCCCACCTGCGGCTTGATCTGGTGGCTCTTCAGTGTTCCAGATTTAGGTAACTTGACCATTAAAATAAGTTCCTATCATTTTAATTACTCAGAATATTGCTTGTGTTATTCCATATCCGTCTGGTGTCTCTGGTTTCGGGTGCTGCTCAAGATCTTTTCCTATAGCAAGATTATCTTTAGTGTCCAGCTTTTCCAGGTAATCCTTCCCAAGTAACTTAAACTTACTCTCATATCACACAAATAAACAAGGTCTGGGCAGTGCCAGTGGCATCCAGAATGATGCAGAGATATTTGTGTGTGAAATCTTAAAACAATCACTGTTAATTTTTGCTTTTATTAATAACACATGTCAACCCATAGACTAATTATCAGAAAGCATCTCTAGGCAGTAGGTGGCAGGCAGGAGTGTTTTGTTCTCCCATTGTTGTTCCCCTCTCAAGAAGGGGGTGAGCAGCGCAAATCCCCACAACAATATTCAGCAGCTGCTGCCCCGGCCCCGGACAAAGCAGCCGCACAGATTTAGTTGCAGCGCGCGGTTAATCCTCAGGCCTGACATGTGGCAAATTGTTCTGAAATGATGGTGTCAGTATGTTCCCAATTCAAAGGAAGCTTAAAGTCCTTATGCCCCTCTCTGCCGCCACCCCCACAATACCCTAAAATGATGAACCAGCAGCAGGCATGTAATTACTGCAGTTGTTAGAGGGAATTCATCCTCTTATAATCGGATGTCTCGAAAAAGAACATCAGAATGGGAAATTTCCTTGAAGATTGGGATCTTCTTATACGATTAAAGATGTTCCACCTGCCTTGCGTTTGGGACAAGAACAATTGTCTCCTACAAGATGCAAACCTGATTAGAAGTGTAGTAATCTGGACAGTACATGACAAGCAGATGTTGCTCAGCGTTTCGCGGTGCTCTGCATAAACCTCTCTCGGAACAGTCTCCACAGCAGCTCAGGTTGAGCAGATTGCATGAAATCAAGGTGACAGAATTTCATTTCTGAAATCTCTTTGGCCGGAGCATTAAATTGTCATTAACCAGGGAAGGTTCCCTCTTGGGTCATGGTTTCTATTTGTGATGTGTAGTGGCTCATGGTGTTTGTTTTGTTTGCTGATGACTTTAGGAGGGAAAGAAGAGCAACAGTAATGTAGAAAAATAATATATTCCATGGGTTTGGTAGCTTTATGGAGGGTGCGTTGTTTCTTTTGTTTGTGTTTGACACCAATCTGCAGTTTTAATTCCAGTCACTGGCACTAAACCTGAGACACTGCAGGCGAGAAGGTGCGATCTCAGACTGTGAAGCGCTTTAGGCTGGTGTCTTAGAGTAGTGTCTGCATGGAGCAGGCCCCTCTGTTGGCAGCACCTCCACACCAGGGAGGAATAGAGCAAGATACTTGCTTCTTTCTGATTGGGGGAGCAGCGAAGCCAGTGCTCATGAAATACTGCAGGATCCAGGGTGCTTTCTTCACAGCGGTGTCGCAGGAGCGGTTGCAGCTCCCAGCCTTCTCTGCCATGTGATGTTTGCTGTCCTGTTGACTTTGTGCATGTAGAGACGGGCACGGTGGTTCTTAAATTTTAATATTATTGAGCTGTTCCTGTAGTTCATGAGTTCCTAATCCCTGAAAAACTCTTTACCTTTTCAGTAATCTTGAGTCTGTACAAAATACACGAAGGCAATAAAGTAGTAATGGTCGGACTTGATGATCCGGTGGGTCTCTTCCACCCTGCTGATTCTATGATTCTATAAGTAATGTTTGTAACTGGCAAGGGGCTGGTGGGTGAGGAGGAATGTCAGGGCTAAAGAGCCAGAAAGCTAGAAGCCCTGTTCAGAAATCCTTGGCAGTGAGATGAGGGGGTTGAGGCTGATGAGCTAGCAGGCAGTTAATTACTGGGCGCTATGTTGATGTTACGGCTAGAAAATAAATCTGCTTGCGATACCTTTGGCCTCAAAGCAGGGATAGTTCAGAAAGTGTTTTCTCACGTGCAGGGGTGGTTGTTGATATATATGGGCTTAGTGTATTTGCCTGCGTGGTTCCTCATTCTCACCATCCAAAAGCGTGTGCTGTGTTCGGTGTGCAGTGAACAAGCAGCCCCACCCCAGCCTGGTGCCAAGACAGAAAGCTGTGTGGCCAGTATTGTAAAAATGAGCAGCAAATTCACATTTTCAGCCCTCTTGCTGGCTGTTCAAGCACCTTCTGTGCCTGCCTCTGTCAGTAACATGCTCAGCGTTTCCCTGAAGTGCTTGGTTGAGATCCAAGCATGCAGGTCAAACTGGTAACTTCATCCACAGTGAACACACAGCATCTGTATTTACTATAGAACATGAGTCCCTAGCAGGTGGGAGTGCACAGTGAATTGCTCCTGACTCCATCCCGGTGCTTCCAGAGCTGGCAGTTGTTAGGCTTGAGGAAGGAAATTTGGGATGTTAATACTAATTCCTTAAAAACTGGGTTGTCTGGGTGGCTGATCCCCAGAATCACTTGCAGCGTGTTGTCAGCAGGACTAACAGTTGCTGGTGGATCTGTTAAGGGGTATTGGGGTGGTTTGTGTGCCCGTACCCACCCCTTGGGTATCGCTTGGGAAACAGCTTGTGGTGTTTTGCCGTGCCTGGTCAAGTCCTGCTTGCTGTGTGCTCTCTGCAGAGTTGTCTGTGACCAAGAGCTGAGTGTGGTGTGTGTGAAACGACTTGTTCAGCTGCTCAGGGTTGGTAGAGGTTGGGTTTTGTCTCACCTGTGTCCTTTGCAGTTGTTTTCCAGCGAGTGTGACTGTGGCAGCAGTTCACAAATGCTCTTTAAACCTTTTGGGAAGCCAGGTACATTGGATGGCCTGCGGTTCAGTTCTTGGCTTTAAAAGAAAAAACTTCATAAATTGTTCTCTGCATCTGGAAACTCTATGCAAAGGTTTCATCATTCCTTGGGAGCGCAAAATCATGAAGACTGAGACGTGTGAAGGGTTTGAGGCTTTTGCTGTTAACATCTAACCTAGAAATATTTCCCTCTACTTCTCCTTTTAAATCTAATTGTGTTTCTGTTAACATTAGTGTCTCAGTAAATATTGTAAACAGCGGGATTTGGAGGACGGGGGTTGTGCAGCACGACGCGAAGGCTTTACCTTGGGGAAATCTAAAGGAAGCAGCCAAATAATCCAGATTCCAATTTAGTGGGTAAAGCAAATACATAGTATTTAAAATTACAGTAGATAAGAAGCAGTCTGACACCAGAGGCACAGAAAAAACAGCTCAAAGCCCTAATCACCTGATGTTTTTAGTCATTCTGGTCATCTTGGGTTTAAATCCGCACATAAAATACATTGCTGCAGAATTGTTATTGTTTTAAGTGTAATTGCAGAGAGTGCAAGGGCTCCTGGAGGAAGAAATCGGCTATTCCTCTTTGAAATGGTAGAAACCATCCTGAAAACTGAACTTTGTGGTCTGGCCTGGAGCGTAGAAAGTAAAAAAAAACTGATTTGGCCTGGGAGTTGCATGCCAGCTCCCTTGGGAAAGGAGAAATTACCTGAGAAATGACTTTGTATGTGAGAAGAGTCGGAGCTGGATTGTGGCTGGGGATTTTTTTCAGAGCAGTGACTGGTGCGCACACCCAGTGCTTCCCCTGCTGTGAACACGTGCGGCTGGGGAGATGTCAGTGATGGTTTAACGAAGCTGTAAGGGGATGGTGTTAATTCTGGTGAGGTGGGAGGGTCAGAGGTCTGTTGCAGAGCTTGGTACTATCAACTTTACTGGGGACCAAGCTGTGTCCCCAGGTTTGTGTCAGACACCGGAGACAGAAGAACTTGGCCCTGGTGCTCAGGCTGTCTGGGCACAGTGTCATGAGGGTGAGTACAGGCTGGGTCAAGGTGAACTCGGCTGTCAATCCCAAACCCCACAAGCTGAAGCACAGCTGGATTTGCTGGTGTTCTGGCCCCCATTGGAAGCTTGGGACCCACTTAATATTCCACCTGGAGTGGCTGCAGTGTAGCCTTGCTCTGAAGTATTGCACACCCGTGCCTGGCAGTTGCTCTGTCTGCAGAGGGGGGTCAGTTATCGTGGCTGTTTGCGCATCCTTCAGGCAGTGCGGCTGCCGTGTGGTCTGTGTCCTAGGGAGAAGGACATTGCAACAGCAAATACGCTTTCCCCAGCTGAGAAGGGATGTGTTGGTCATCAAGATGCCTCTGCTCTCCAGTACACAAAGTGCCCAGTGGGGCAGAGCCCTTGGAGCTGTGTTCCTGCTGGGAAGCAGCACCCGAGGTCTGAAGTGGCTGCTTTGTAATGGTTAATTTCTTTTGCCCGCGCAGTTTTCATGATGAAGCAGCAGAAGCACTTCAAGAAATAGGTTTTTAAAACCCAACTTCAAATCTTTGAAGCACACTGGCTCCCGTTTCCCTGGGGCACAGCAGCTGCGTGATGTGTGTGTGTGTAAAGCTGGCTCTGGAGATCCCCTGTGTCCACTGATCCCTCCTTCGTGTCCCAAACCCACTGCTGTCGTGTTCCTCTTGTGCTTGAGGAGTGAAGCTCTGCCTGACTGATCTATTCTACGAGCAGCATTAGAAGTATCAGATCTGCTTTATCAGATTGCCCTCAGTCAGTGCACAATATACATTTGCATCAGCTTTTGTTTTGTGTGGCTGTGGGGTGTGTGGAGAAAGTTTTGACTTTACGAGTGTATTTCAAGTCTTGTTTTGCATTTTTCTTCGGGCCTGCAGGTTCGCCTGGAAAGCAAGCGGATAACTCAGCTGGTGACCAAGGAAATAACTTGGGGACACCAACCAAGGCTGGAAGGCAGAGCCACGCGTTTAGAGATCCCCGGGCAGCGAGGAGAACTGCAGAGGGACAAGTGCCAAAGGGTGGTGATGAGTCAGAGAGCGATTTTGAGTCTGATCCTCCTTCTCCCAAGAGCAGCGAGGAAGAAGAAGAACAGGAGGATGAAGAAGTCTTGCAAGGCGAGAACGGAGACTTCCATGATGACAATGACACAGAACCAGAGAATTTAGGTCATCGGCCTCTTCTCATGGACTCGGAGGAAGAGGTGGAGGAGGAAGAGGAGGAGAAGCAAAGTTCCGATTCTGACTCTGACCGTGCCAAGCAAAAATCGGTGGAAGGGCTCCTGAGCAGCAGATTCAGAGATGGCTCAGGCAGTGGTGAAATCAAAGAACTCAGTTCCATGCATGTGGCCTTGTCTGAGGTGCCCAGTACTGTCACCGAGGTGAACCCTGGCCAGGAATTCGATGTCTTTGGGGCCGTGCCCTTTTCTTCTCTGCAGCCTCAGGCGAGAGAGAAGATGGACAAAGCTGTCTCTTCTCCGATGGCTTTTCCCAGCCTGACCCAAGAGCAGGATGACTTCGATGTGTTCACCAAAGCCCCCTTCAGCAAAAAGGTGACCCAGCAAGATGGGCAGGTGGTGGGGACTGAGCCTCTGCTCTCCCCCTCGTCTCTGCAGAGCGTCGATGTTTTCGGCTGCACCCCATTTCAGCCTTCCCCTCTCCCCAAGAGCAGTGAGAGTAAGGAGGACCTGTTTGGGCTGGTTCCTTTTGAAGAGATCACAGGGAGCCAGCAGCAGCAGAAGGTGAAGCAGCAGCGCAACCTGCAGAAGCTTTCTTCCCGACAAAGGCGCATGAAGCAGGAGGTCTCCAAGAACAACGGGAAGCGCCACCACGGCACCCCAACCACCACAAAGAAGGTGTTAAAACAGAGTTTTCGCACCCCGGAGAGGGCCCGCAGGCACAAGAAGGCAGGACGCAGGGACTCGCAGAGCAGCAACGAGTTCCTGACCATCTCGGACTCCAAAGAGAACATCAGCGTTGCGCTGACCGACAGCAGAGATCGAACCAACCCTCTGCAGACAGACGAGAGCCTGCTGGATCCTTTCGGAGCCAAACCCTTCCACCCGCCGGACCTGATGCGGCACCCCCAGCATCAAGGGTTTGGCGACAACTGCGGGGATCACGGTGCAGTCGTAGTGGCTGGTAGGCCCCGGCAGAGCTCCTTGCATGGAGCCATTCACAGCAGCGAGGGGCTCAAAACCGATGACTTTGGGGCCGTGCCCTTCACGGAACTGGTGGTGCAGAGCGCGCAGAGCCAGCAGCAACAGGCGCTGGAGTTAGATCCCTTTGGAGCAGCTCCTTTTCCTTCCAAACAGTAAATGTTTCCACTGGGTTCCTGCCGACACCTTGCAGAGTTACTTAATAGAGGGTTTAATTAGTGGCGTAATTTATCTGGTTGAATTGACAGGGTCACGGGTTGTACAGAGTGTTCATGTTCGAGAAGGCACAGCCAACTTGCCTGATGAAACTGAGAATGATGGCGATTCTCTATTGGCTATTGGGGAGAAAAAGACAAAAAAACCAACCCAAGGGCCTCGTTTTGACAGATGGCTCGGAATGAGAAGGGTGATGGGATGCGAGTCGCTGTCTGTCACTGACCGCGGGCCCTGGCGCACGTTGTCACGTTGCACTTTTGTGTTGCCTTTTCAGCCCTCTGGGATGCACTGAGCTGGAGGGAGGGGACGGGCACACAAAACCTTCCCTGTGGGTGCAGGTGGGCAAAGGGAACGTGGTGGTTCTTCACGTCTTGGTCACAGCAGACCGAAGCACCAAAATGTACCAATTTCTGGGTTGGTCTGCTGGAAACGGTCAGGTCTTTGCGTCTGAGGTGAAAAAGACTCTTATTAATCATAAAAATCAAGAAGCCAAGTTCTCTGGGGGCTGTGGCCCTGAATTCCCGAGCTCGGCTGTGGCTCGGGACCTGGCAGGCGTCTGTGCAGCTGCGGAGGCGGAAGGCAGATGAGTCTCTGTGCCTACATGGTCAGTTTATTTTTTTTACAGTAAGTGCCATTAATGTAAAGTAGCAAACTGGGAGCTTGGAGGTAAAATAAGATACAGAGAATACACTGGTTTGCAAGATGCAAAGCTTGAATGTAGGGGGCAAACCAGCAGGGACGCAGCCAGGGTTTGCAGCACTTCAGAGACTACTCAGCACGCTGGTTTGCACGAGGAGGTCGTTTGGCACATGGAGCATTCCGGATGGCTTGTGCGGTCGACTGTGAGCTGCAACCATCGGATTTATTTACTTACAAAGTGGAAGTGGTGTCTGAAAATGCCTTTTCTTTTTCCTCTTGCAGTTACGTTGCGAAGAAAATGTGTATTCTTTCAAATCTGTTGGTTTTTAAACAATAATAATTGTCTGAGATGACCGTAACCCAACATTCTCCTAAGCTGCCATGGATCTGTTGTTGTTCTGAAGGGTGGTTGGTAAGAAAGTTGTGCCGAATGCACTGAGGAAACAGCCCTGGCCCCAAGTCTGTTGCAGGACAGGAGCAGTGAGGGGCAGGCTGCTTGCTGGTGCTCATCGCCGCTGTGCCAGGAACCTGCGTTCCGCACCACAAAGCCTTACGGGCAGGGTGGGTCCTGCCACACTCAGTACCTTGGAGGCAGGGGACGCGGCTCCAAGCGTGTGGTGCTGGTGGGGGACGGGAAGGTGATGCTAGCGGGCTTGTCGAGGACAAGGTTCCCTTCCTGTGATGTCGCAGTACGTGCTGGAGGTGGGCAGGGTGGCTTCATGTGCCGTCGGCAGAGCGAGCCCTGCTCAGGAGGGTCCTATCCGTCTGCCTTCTCCCCGTGGAACCCACACCAGGAGGTGGAAGGAGGCAGTTCCTCTGCTTGTCTCGGCTTTATGTCTCCTTCTGCATGGTGCTGAAGAGCAGATAACTGGGTGTTTGTGCATGGAGGGTGTAAGGACTAGGGGTTGAGTGTCCCTGTGTCCTCTCCTTTTGCAGGAGGGCAGGTGAAGTATTTGGGGTGTGCGGTTTTGTTCAGTCTCCTCCTGGTTACGTGGTCGTCCTGAGGTCTGGGGGTCAAGAATTCCTTCCAGTAGGGGTTAAAAACAACACAATTAACATCAGCCCCTTGGCTCCTTTGCAGTTGGTCTGAGAACTCTCCCTTGGGGACACACGAGGTGGCTTTTCCGTGTTCTGGAATTTGGAAGCAGCTCATCCCTATCTGTACACTTTTCCTACCTTTATCTTCCTCATTTTTGGTTTTGATGGGGTGTGAGATATTAAAGCTGTGCTTGGTTCCATGGATTTCTTCAGGCTTAGGAATCGAGCCCTGGGGAGGTGATGAGTAGAAACGTTTCGGCTCTATTTGCACAGGGTTTCTGAGGCTTTATCACTGCAGTTCTCACCTGGGTGTTTTGTGCCAAAGGCTACAAGCAGTGCACGCCAAGGTCTGTAGCATTTTCTGATTCTCAGGTTAACTGTCTTTTCCCTCTGCGTGTGCTTATGAGCTGCCTCCCTGCAGTTTCCCTCTGAGCTGTTCTTTAACTGCCCGAGGAGCGGTCAGAGCAGAGCTTTGACAGGTGGGGTGGGTGGAAACAACCAGAATAAAATGAGGGGCAACCGACCCATGGTCTGTAATGCAGCGAGTCCTCACCCGAGCCACATGGCTGCTGCTTTCTCTGGTGGGAAAGCAATTTCAGGGCTTGCTCAGCTGCTCGGTGCCAGAGGAAAGGGTTGGGCTGCCCTGCCCGAAGGGAGAGTGGCTGCCATTGGACACAGGGAAGAGGCTTTGTGCTGGCAGTCTTGGCGTTCAGCTAGATGGAGTGTGGAAGAAACCTTGCTTGGGGTTTCTCTGTCTACCCTGGGACTTGAGGGAGCACCACAGGTCTTCCCTGTGTGCCGGGTTGGCTTGGGTTCTGGCAGAGGGTTGTGTGACTGTCAAGGAGGGAGATAGTGCACAGAAACTGAGCTAAAAGTGTCAGCTGTGTGACTCTGAGGCTGGCGTTGTGCCTCTGGCTGTGTGCGTTACAGCCGGTGATACTGGCTCTCCAGTGGCCTTAATAAACATTTTTCTTTGTATTCCACTTACAAAACGAGGTTATGTGTAAATGTAACTTTTGTTTCTGGAGTTAGAATGATTTTATCCTTCCTCTTGTCTGAAGAGAGATCAGTTTGCCTTGCCAAGCTGGCTGTGTGTGGTATAAAGTGTTGGTACACAAGTACTCCTGTGTTTGGGTTTAATTTCAGCTCTGATCACTGTTCCAGAGGTGACGTGTAGCACTGTCAGAGAAGGGGATACCCTTGTGCATCTATTTTGGGGTTGTGCGTGCTCAGATGTGTGTTTGCCACCTCACCTGGCGCACGGGAAAGCCCTGGCTGTGTACACCTGCCCCGTGCGGTCTGGGCAGACCCTAAGAACAGCCAGGTAAGGCCTGGGCACTTATTGCCAGTGGAACAGCTGGTCACACCCCCAGCTTCCCTTGGGAACGGCTGGAGCACAGGTCTTGAGCTGCTTCAGAGAGATTCTGTCTAAAGGTACTGGGGAGCCCGTAGCGTTTGTGGTCCTGGAAAGGGAAATAAGGTGCTGGAGTTCCTCTG
>WAAB01022412.1:0-19408 GCA_013389865.1 Piaya cayana
TTTTTTTGTTTACTAAGAAAATATTTCACGTCTGATAGAATTGTTCCAAGTCATAAAAAGCTGGATGAAGATAATTAACATTAGCAGGAGATTAGTTATTATTTCTCACTTTGACAAGTTTTAGTATGGATGAATTGTTGCTGATGTTCAGTTATGTCCATTTACTGAAGAAAATTAAGGATGCTACTAAAGAATTGGACACTTACTCCTCGTTGCAACCAAAACAACCCCACCAAAACCAGTGAATGTTTTCTGGTAAAGCTCTTAATGTCCTTCTGAAGAAAGGGAACATTATTAACATTGTTAGATAGGCAATTGTGAGATACTTGTTTTACAAATTATCTGGAAAAGAACTTTTTGGCTAACCTTACCTCAAAAGTTATTAAAAATGTAGGAAGAGGCTGCTACTATATGTTTGTGAATATTTAACAATTTGACAGAATTGTCTAGCTTAATTTAACCTCCAACAGTTCTTGTTATAACAAAGGTTCTAAATATAAGCCGAGTTCAGACTGATATGAACAGTTAATTTATAGGTTAGTTTACCAAAAATCCATCAAATTCAATCAATTGCAGCAAAATAACAGGGTATTATCTTTGTTACACAAACTAAAACCAAACCTTACCACCACAGCAACAACAACAACAAACAGTTAAGGAAAGGAAAAAAATGCTATATAATGAACAAAACCTTCCCTTTAATCCAAACAAAAAATCCCTCCCCACCCCTCAAAATTTTTTAGTATCACAAAAGAAATCAACAAAACTAGGCTTGTTCAGACGTCCAAGAGACTAACACAAACTTCAAGGTGTAAATCTACACAGACATTTAATGTGTTTGGGCTGTTTCATTTTGCAGTAGAAGTTGTATATGTTTTGAATCTCTGCCCAGGTGGCTAGGATAGTCAAATAGAGACAGGATGTCTGGGCTCTAATGGCTGCAGACTTGCCTCTTCGTATATGTTAAGTGGAATAGTCTGATCAGCAAATACCCCCTTGTACCTTCCAACAATAGGCTGTGGTGTGAGAGTGATAGAGTGAAATATCATAAGAAGCAAGAGAAACCAATGATTAACTACTAGCCGGATACCTAAGGTCTGGCAGAATTTCCTCTTGCCTTATTTAAAACTTTAAGATCTAACATTTTGCCTATGTTAACATGTGTATAATAAAAATAAAAACGCTGCATATAAAAATTTTCTGTCACAATCCTCTCCAGATCAATATGTTTGTCTAAAATGGACATTTTTTTAATAAACTATTGTCTCTAATGGTGATATTATATCTGTTTAATCTACACAGTAAAAATCATATATAATGCAAAATAAAGCTACTGTGCACAGAGTAATTTAAACCCATTAAAAAATGCTTACCCCCTCTACATTTCAAAAGCATACACACATAAAATATTAGCTACAAAGATTGGAGAAGGTGATTAAACTTCAAGCTTCATATGAAGAGTCACTTACCTCCAGGTTCTTCCACAGAGCAAGCATGCAAACAATCAAACAAAATTTAAAATATTTTATCTACCTGAATTGTATCCAGAACAATTATAATTGTTCCTTTTCCCTACGTGCCCAATAGTGCAAAATCACATCAAAAAAAACCCCCTCCAATAATATTTTTACGTGTCAATACTTCATGTAAACATTGAGATCTCCTTATATCCCATTTAGAAATAGTCACAATACAAAATTTTCCATTTTATTTCTAATACTATTTTCTTAATATTTTTGCAGTATTTGACAGGGCAGTGGCTGAGATAAGGAACAGACTAGTATTGTATATGTTGCATCCATGTAGTAGGTATAATATTAAAAAGAACAACATAAGATGGAAAAAACCCTATGAATAAAATGGACATATTTAAATATTATTAGTATTATCTTCTTGGAAGACATACTCTTCCAATTGTGGAAAATTTTCACTTATCAAAATATTTTGCATGATCAATGTTTATCTAGATTTTAGAGCAACAAAATATTTTTTAACTCACATCAGCTAAGACATCAGGCTAAGACATCAAAGTAAAATAATAAAATATTCACAGTTTTGTTTTTCCAGTGCAGAATATGTTTATAAATATTCTGATCACACATCCATTAACTAAGTATCCAGGTTGAGAAACACAACCTGTAAAGTACACAATGAATTCTACTACCACATATTAGCACTTTCACTGATCATAGTCTAAAATAGTAGATCATTAGCCAAAAACTAGGCAAGCCCAACAGTCCAGTACTGCAGTGTTTCACACACTCTCAATTGCATCAGAATTTAGAAATGTTTCCTTAGCCACTAATAGAGCTGCTTTAGTAAAAGCCACAGCATAAATGGAATAATAAAGCAGCAATGCATTTTTGTTAGTATCATTTATTTTGTTTGTAAGCACCAGAGCAAGTCACACCAGTAAAATAAACTGTTGTCATTATAAATGGTGTCCATGCAAGGAATACTTTTCTTGCGTTCCAGAGGAAGTGGTAGAGAAGTCCCAAAAAGAAGTAAATCTAAAATTAGCTCCACTTAAAGTCTATAAGCAATACAAAGAGATTTCTTGAAGGCTTAATTTGAAGACTTAATTCTTCAAATCTAACCAATGAATACAAAGGACTGGTAGGAAATGGAAAATTTGAGGATATCCATTGACTCTCCATTGAGGTCATGGGGATGAATGCAGCCTAAAAGCGTTGAGAACTTTTGAATAATAACTAACGCAAATCTAACCCTCCAAGAACCTGTGGGATTTTCCCATCAACACTACTAACAGAAACCAGGTTTGAAATTCTCTTCTAAATTTCTTTATCAGCTACAAGAGGGTTTTGGTTTAATTGTCAGATTAAACAAAGCTTTTAATAACTATGCAGAAGATCATAGAAATTTGGCTGGTAACCTTAAAAATTTTAAACTGACTTGGCAAACAAGACCTCAATTTATTTTTCAGATACACTTTTCCTACCTCTCTGTCAGCAGGGGCCTGCTGAATCCACAAAGGAATACCTTACACCACTCTAATAACTTTCAGTATACCACCATCGGGCTTCTGAAGTTTTCCATATTTTTAAGAAGAGTAAAGTACCCATATTTCATGGTTCTGAAGGTATGTAAACTGGAAAAGAACAAAGGTCACAGGACCTGGTAAAATCCAACAGTCAGCAGATGCCAGGTGTACATCTTGGTTGTTTACAAAGAGCATGCATTTTTTTCTCAGCATTTTTTATTAGATTCACACTAGCTAGCATTATTTCTGATGCTAATCCAAGATACTCAAAACCAGATATTTGTTGGAAGTTAAGTTTATATACTGGATTCTAAATGACAGCAGCTCCCCACCATGCTATGAGTATATCTGATCTGTGTTCAAAAACCATACCTTCTTTTGTAATTTTGAGTCTTTGTTCTTCATCTGCAGGTTTGGGTGGGGGCCACACAGATGGAATTCTCCTTGGAAAGCTTCCTTCAATGTAATCTGATGAATGTGTGGGTTGGCTAACTGCAGCCCAAGTATAAAGCTGGTCTTGCTGTGGTTATCAAAACATAAAAGTTGAGAAGTTCATATAGAAAGACAAGCTCAAAATATCAAAGTATTTGTTTCCAACACAAATATCCACTGCTACATCAAGACAGACATTTTTTCATGCTCTTCATCCGACAAAGATTTAACATAAATCCATATGAAAAAGATTTTAATGTTTCAGTTTTGGAATTCTATTAACAACAGAAAATCTAATCTTTTAGTTATTTGTAGCACAATGAGAAGCTAAAATAAAATTCAGGACATTTTTTGAGCGTGAGGAACTCTTTACCACTTCTTTACTTAGAGAGATAACAGGTTCTGTCTATCACAACTGTAATTTTTTACATATGGGTCATTTGTCAGTTAGAGACAAATACTTCAGTCCATATTCCATGTAATATTTTTACATCAAATGCAGAGGTAAGGAAAAGAAGCATCATTATTTCAGCATAAATTGAACAGATATTTAATCTTTGAAACCATGTTTTTGTCATTTACATTTCCATATGTATAGAAAGGCAACTAAAAAGGTGTGTTTGCTTTTAGAATAAATTTTTTTAAAAGCATCCAACAGCTAAAAGTTTTTAAAATCTCTAGGCTCAAATCAGATTATATCCATATTACCCAGCAGCTTTGAGTTTGATTCCTTTAATAAAGTAGAAGGCATACAGACTGTCTTATGACAATCAAGGCAACTTCATGTTTTAAACCAACAGACAAATATTAGCTAACCACAATTCCAGTAATTATTCTTGTGATGCATAAACCATTATGCATAAATATGCAATACTTTATGATTAAATGTTTATAATACTGTAAATTCTATAGAGATGAATTGCAGCAGCTATAAAACATCCTAGCAAGTGATCTGGAAATACGCAAATATTGCAATACAAAGCTGGAAAAAAATACAAAGTCACAAGCTGAAAATTCAGTCATATCACACAGCAGTACCTTCTTACATTGATAAGTTTCATTGCACTTCATTGACAATATTTCAGAGTAAAACGTTGGTAATATATATTTGTCCTGCTGCATATTTAGTTTTTATATTAGACCTTTAAATAAAAAAAAATTACATAGATGTTCAACACTGAAGACACAGGCGAACAAAATAATTTAACATTTTGGGGGGATAATCACTATTCGACATGACTTAGCTTGTACTTGCCCTAAAGTAAGTTAGGTAAGAGTTAAGAGTGATGTAAATTTACTGAGAGCAATTTACTTGTAACAGACAAATGCTGGTTAAAAAGTAATTTTTTTTTGGTTTACACAGGGTGCCTCAAACAGTCTGGGCCAAAAGCAGCTCATTAGATTTTTCTGGCATGAAAAATATGGCAAAAATCCAGCCACATACACAGATCTTACATAAAGGTAAGAACAAGTGGATAAAAAAGGTTAAAACTATATCACATTAGGTTCTTTATATAGCCCTTAATTCTGTTTTCCTTGAAAAGCCTGTCCTTTCCCCATTACTATGGTACTGGATTGAACATTCAGACAGATTTGATTAATGCATTTCTTTCAGTAACTTCATATTTTACCTACATCTAATTTCAGTTTTTCAGAGGACAAGTATTTTTGATTTTCTGCCTAATTTCCAGTACTGTGGGAATAAAAAAAAGCAAGGGAGATTCATCCCTGTATGTACTGTGTAAAGAAAAAGAAAAGCTGATGGATTTTGCTGTTTATCTTATTTCTGCACCATCCAATTCTCAAAAAAAAAAAACACCAAAAAACCATAGAGGAAAATAAGATTCAAAAAAGTTATGCAGAAAGCAAACCAGAACTTTTTTTTTTGCCCACTCTACCACCTTGCACAGCTCAGGGAACACAGAGAAGAAAAAGTGCTATGAAGGATCAGCTGGGTAGCCACAGTTGAGTTTCAGTGGGATTACATATAGGGTTTATAGGGCATTAACACAAAAGACAAACTGTATATAATACTGACATAGCATGAAGGAGGAATACAAAGAGTTAAACTGTTCCTGGACATGATATTTCACTATGTCAGTTCCTGAAAGATGCAGTACAATCATTTAACACTTTTTTTGGAGTAGTCTACATGAATTAAGATGTATTAAAAATCATCATATGTCTCAGAATTATCGTACAGGTACATATCCTCACATTGTGAGGATAAAATAGGAAATATCTATGTTCTTATTGATAGAATTTACACTATATAAACTATGGAAGGTTATTAACTAACTCATCACACAACTCCATAACCACCTCCTAATCCAGCATGAGAGATTTATTTGAGAGAATAAAATACAGTATTTTTTAATTGGTGGTATTTTTTTGGTTTGGGGTTCTTACACACAGTATTTAACATAGAGAAGGATGATGGAATAAGGTCATCATGTAATAGAAATTTACAGAGGTAAATATAAACATGCAAAAGTGCCTTGAGGGGACTTGGACTACAACCAAAACTTATCTGCATTCAACATAAAAACAAGGTATTTAAGAACAGCTACATTCAGATTAATTACCAACTTATAAATGTAACTTAAATTAAAAACTCTTATGACAGAAAGGTAGTCTGAAGGTCTAGACATCAAGTTGATAGTCCATAAACTACACCTAAAATGAGGAAAGATTAACCCTGTCCTCACTTTTATGCCCTTCAAAAAGAGACGAATCATTTAAATGTCCCAATTCCTGCATTTTCAAGATACTTTCCAAAATCTAATCCTCTTTATCTTTTGTTTTCAGCTCCTTGTCTGTTAATATACTAATCCTTCTCATTTCTCCTTTTCCAGATCTGCTAATGCCACAAATTTGCATGATTATTAGAACATTCTGAAGAAAGCTATATGCTGCAAATTCTGTAATGCTGAATTACTATTCAAGCAAAAGAAACAAAATATCCAAATAAAAAAACCTCATTTGCTTTTATCATTATTAACTGTAATACAAATATCTAAGAACTTGGATTTTTTTCTACTTCCAACATTTGCTTCTCTGATCTTTTCATTTCAGAGGCAACTTTTACTAGATATCATTCTAAGTACAGCCAGTGAATACTCTTACCGTGCTCAAGCTTTGAAAAAATCTGGAATTTCCACTTCATCTTGCTCAGACTCCACTATCTGGTGTTTAAAGCATTTCTTTTGGGGAAAATACATGTATATACCTCCTTGTAATGAATGAGCCCAGCCTTATTTATTCAGACTTATTTCTGGGTGGATATTGAAAGCTCAAAGCGGTCTAACTGCACTAAATGTGATGTCAGGAAGAGATCTTAATTCCACACATCCTTACAAAGCACTTTCCACTGGTTCTTATAACTGCAGAGCACATGGGCGAGGCAAACTGCCTGCAGGATCTTATGGTACCTAATCAATAGACATTTTACCACTATAGATGTTAGTGTTTAGAATAGAGTCACAGAGACTTAGGTCTGTAATTTAACTCACTGTCTTCCCAGTTAGCATTTAGCAGACACAAAGAATGGCTTTAAAAAAAAAAAAAACCAACAGATTTTCATTCTGAGGTACTACAGTGTTATATTTAAAGTGCATAATAAGTATCAGTTACATTCCTTCACTGCTTGAGCTAAAGATATGCTTTCCTGCTTATCTTTAAAGATGAAAGTCAATGCTGTAATCATTGATGGAATTAGATCCTGTCTTGCCGGGTATTTACTTTCAAAGAGTAAATGTGAACAATTTTTCACTAGAACCCCAAACATTCAAAGTTATCCTGAAGAGGGGAGGACAGAAAAGTTGACATGTCCACAGACAGGTATAAACAGGCCAGGAGTAAACATGGAGTGGTAGCAACATGAAGATTCCTAT
Organism: Piaya cayana; assembly: GCA_013389865.1. Classification (NCBI taxonomy): domain Eukaryota; kingdom Metazoa; phylum Chordata; class Aves; order Cuculiformes; family Coccyzidae; genus Piaya; species Piaya cayana. Next base: position 7,327 of record WAAB01022412.1, read on the forward strand.
TAATCAGATCAGTCTGGATGTGGTCAATCTTTCAATTGGAATAGCTGGAAGAGTGGAGAAGCAAGTAGTATAACTGCATTTAAGATGGAACTAGACAAATTCATAGAGAATTACATTTTATGGTACTTGGGATAAGCAGGGTCCAGACTCCATGACTCAGAATGTGTTTTCAAGTCTAAGAGCTTCCATAAACTTGTTCCACCTATCTATGTAACAGCTTGTCATATGGACTGTTTCAAGTGTATGGAAGGAATTTTATTTTTTTTCCATTCAGGTAGATTAATTTTTCTGATAAGCTAAGTATACAACCGCTACAATGAAAGCAAACCAACTGTATATTCGCACAGCATATAAACAGTTAATTGAACAAGCAAGGTTCTAGTTTGAGAAATTAGAGCTAGGCTACCTGAAATGCTCTTATCAGCAGGAGACTTCTTTATTTTAAGCAGCTTTTAAAAGAAAGAAATCAATACTATCAAGCATGGGGAAAGTGGTTTACTTTTTGAGTAAAGGTTCAGTAACAAAGCTCTATCTGATCACTGACAGAACCAGAGCAGCAATTAAACACGGCCTTCAGCTTGTACTACCTTTGGCTGTACTTGTGAGCATAGATGCCTTCCCAAGGCTGAAAAACAGCAAGTCAGTCATAATACTGTGATATATGGCTGAAGTAGCACTTCAGCCTTGTGAACTAAATTTAATGCATGAGCATTTTACTCTAGCAATTTTTTTCCTGTCCAGGAAAATTATGTGCCTCAACCTTTCGTTTAAAACACTTGAAGTGTCAAAAAACCAAGAAACATTTCTTTCCCATTAAGTGACTTCAACCTTCTCAACAAAACAGAACAAACTTCCTTGTTCCATCAAACTTAGCTCAGAATTCAACATCATAGCCTAAGGATATGAGATGCCAACAGAATCAATAACTCTGTAGTTAAAGACCTCATGGATAAAGGAAATTGGGGAACTTCGTATTCTTCCTGCTCCCCAGTAACTTCCTCAAATATAGCTGAATAGGTTGAACTAGTGAGCTTGCAATAAACTTCCCTTGGAAGAAGAAACAGTAGTTGGTCTTCTACAAAACAGAAGAACCTCAAGATCTGGCCTTTTTACACACCTGACTTGAATTTCCACATGGAAGAACACATCTCAAGAACATTTAGACCACGTGATGTCTTATCCTTTTGAAAAGGTGATTATTTCTACTGTAAAATCTTCCTCTTGAAAATAGACACGCAACATACACAAATTCAACTCTCACTGTATTCTTAATTTCAGGCTAGAAAAGAGACATTGTTATGACTGTCATTCTTAAGAAAGTGAACTCATACACAGAGAGTCATAATATATAAAGATCTTTTGAGGTGACAGGGTGACCACCCCCCTCACTCATGGGAAAATGCTTTTGAAAATTTTAAACAGTTGGTATAAACTTAACATCTAATACGCGCATCTAGAAGCGGTTCTTCGGAATAACAGGCAGGCAAGCAATGTCCTCTAGTAAAAGAAGCATGAAAACTTAGCAACATACTACATATAAAATACCTCAGCTGGAAGTATATACAGTAGCATCACCACAAGTAACTGAAAAGGAGGGAAAAAAAAGGAGGAGACTGCACAAGATCAAACAACTATAAAATAAGTATGAAATTATAATTTAAAATAAGGAAGAAGGGAAATAGCCTTACAGAAATAATTCAGCCCAGTGATCATCCAACTGTTTCCGTTTTACTGTTTTCAGGAATACTATAGTTGCTCACTGCAGAAGAGAAGTGACACAAATGACACAAAGTGCGATTGGGCAATGGAAAAGGAAAAGGAGGCATGAGAGCTTTGATTTAGTCTAACTCAACTGTCATGGTAATGTGACAAACAAAGATTAGGACAGCAGATTAACAATCTGTTTTCTCTGCTCTGTTCCACAGTTTTCACTTGTTAACTTCTAAAGCCTTATTCACCACTGACCGCCAATACACTGCCGTGACAAATTTTGTAGTATGGAACTATGTTCAGTCTCATACATTTTGTTCCTGAGCATTGAACGTATGCTTGAAGAAATGCTTCATTGTTGCCAGCTTTGTGTTGAAGTTTGGAAGAAAAGTCCTCCTGTCCAAAACAAATTCTTGGGAAAGTTGCTGTTTGGAAACTGATCACTGATATTTTGGCTCTCTGACTTCCGAGAAGTCGTCTGTCTGCAATCCGTTTAACTACTAATTTTCAACCTGGCATAAACATTGCAAATAAGTTAATATTAAGCAAAGCCTTCATGTTGCTAACCCTTCTTCCAGCTGACCTGCAAAGTTCCACCATCTGCTACTACTCAGCAAAAAGAAAGCAGTGTCCTTATTTCCTTAAAAAGCCTTTGCATCAGGCAGCCAGGAGATAACAGAAAAACAGCCATTTTTATAGCATTTCCCATTTATGCTGTCTGACAAACTGCTTCCTCATAGAAGCATTATTTCAGAAACAAATGACAGCCTAGTCAGACATCCTAATTTTGAATCACACAAGGGGCAGTCCTTATACAAAACTAAAAAATATGTCTAGGTATAAAATCGCATCATAACACAATACAGACAGACACCCTCCAGAGGTCCGTTTAGCTCTTGCATTATAGAATAGACTGAAATACTTTATAAATCAGAAGGTGTTAATAGCAGTACTCAACACAGTAATGGCATTCAATAAAAACACTGAAAAAGATGTTAAGAGAGGTAGCCCAATCAGAATGACACCAGGAATAAGGCAAGATGAAAGCTTAGCATTCATTTTAGACACATATGGAAGAAGATATTGCTGTTTAGTGCTGCATGAGAAAAGTTGTCGCTGGCCCCTTCTGTGTGCAATTGAGATTAAGTTCTTCAAAAAAAGGAGTATAGCACTGATGCAAAGGTACGCTCAGTTTTCTTGTAAAAAGCACTTATAAAACAATAGTACAAAGGGGTTTTTTTCCAAAACATAATTTATGTTTTCACCTAGAATTTCAGTGATTTAAACCTTATATTCAGAAACAACACAAAAACTACTTGGAAGGCTTGTCAGAGAAAACCAAATCTGCTATGAAAAGGAAAAAATGACAATAGCTTAGGACCGCACAGTGTGAGCTGGAAAACTTGGAATGGGAAATTACTGCTAAGGATTAGACTTTCACAATGTGTAGTATTTGCAGCTACTGGATAAAATGCAAACACCAAGTAAAGTCAATATTTCTCAATAGTACAATGAAACTGGATAGAGTTGCATTCCATTGATAGGAACATATCAGCTGCTTTTTTTTGTAGTGTATGAACTGTTTAAATTCTAATGCAAATGCTTATAATTTAGACACATTACTGATGGAGTCTTCTAGCTTCTGTGATACATCATTAACAGCAGAGCTAAGCAGGAAATGAGACCTTACTTGTTGAAAATTGTGATCCTCCATCAGGCAGATACAAAACCTTCCTTTGATTACATTCTTGCCAAAGATGCACTGTTTAGTGATATCAGCCTTGTTTTTAATTTACTTTAGTATGACAAAGTAACATGCTAAAAAGCTTAGGACTACACCTGTACTACAGAAATACAAGTATTTAATAACTTGACACAGTCATTTGGACTGATAGTTTTTCACAAAACATTAATTTCTTAGATACCATTGAAGTAGAGGAGATTTTACTTTAATCTGAAACTTTAGAAACCCTCTTTAACAAGTCACAACTGTTAAAAGGGAAAAAATTAACAGACAGGCAGACAATAGTTATTCAAAAGGCAACTAATTTTTTGGGGCACATTCTTTGAATGAACTTTGGCTATTCTATCTTTAAGTTGTGCATTTACTCTCTTGGCCATTTTTAAAAATAGAATTTTTAAACACTCTTTTTTCCTTTTATAAAATGCTAGCAGAAAAATGAAAGGCCATAAAAATTGCCTGATGAGAAAGAAGTTATGACATCTTTGAGGCAATATTTAGCAGTCTCTCCAGTAGATGGAAAACTAGCAAAAAGGGCATCATATTTCTAGATAGTGAATCTGCCACTTTGAGTTTACTTACTCTTTAAAATATTCTTTACGCTATAGGAAGAGTAATAGCAAAAGTTTCCACTACTTCTCAACAGCAAGTGTCTTGAAAATTCCAACCCTGTCTACTTCTGTTACTTTAAAAGCTTTGTTCAACTTTCCTTTTTCAGGTTAATCTGTTATTCTGGGCATGTGCCATAATCTGCTTTGAAAAAAAATTGTTAAAATGGTTCAAGATAGAATATGAAAGTTCTCATAAATTCTTACAACAGTTTTAAAGTTTTTATCCTTTAAACTATGACTTGAAATTTGACCAAAATGTCTGAGATACCTCAGGAACACGCTACTCCTAACCATCATTAAAATCTACCCCAAATCTGACCGTTATAAACCTCTGAAAACTGGATACCATCCTCAGCATAGATGTTGCTAGTTCTCTGAAAATTTATGCTTTCATTGGGTATTCATTTGTCTTTCCTGTTTGCCATATACTAAAAAAAGAGTAAGCTGTAAACTGTAACCTACACCAGAAATACAAGTGCTAAGTATTTAACTCATACTGGTTTCCAGGAGCCATTATAATAGGAAAGTGGCCTTTAATCTTAATGAATTGCCTAATTACAGTCAGACAGTATGGAAAAGAAAAATATAGGATCCAATGAGAAAAGTAATAGAGATGCTGTACAATTTTTTAATAGGGTAAGGCAGAAGCCAACACTGAAGCCTGGGAAGTCTTGGGAGAAAGAAGGAAAAAAAAAAAAAGCAAAACAGATTTCTTGTGTGTTACTGAGAAAACACTCAAGGTTTGGATACACAGTTGTAAGACTGAGAACGAGAGGTGACCACCAGACATGAGTAATAAAGATGATGAGAACATAATCAGAGTGGGCAATTGCAAACATTTCAAGACAGCAGAGCATTCAGCATTAGCAATGTTAAATTAAATTCACTGGAGGATATCCAGAAAAGGAGATCAGAGCAAGAGAATAGGACTTAGAAATAATCTGTTTATATTCGTGTCAAGCCATAAGCAATAGATCATGGAGTGAACAAAACTTACTGAACTATTTTAATAAACTTTAATCTAACATCTTCAGAAAACAAATTCTCTGGGACCACACTTAAGCGAAAGAAGAATAAAGGATTTTATTTTACATTAAAAAATAGTAAGTTAAAGCTCAGAAATACATGGGATCAGTTGCAAAAGTAGAAAAACAAGGATTCAAGGAAGAAATTCAGAGGAAAAATGTTGGCAATTCTGTAAAGAAACATGCTAAAAGAGTGACCTAAGAGACTTTATAAGAACCAGATTAAGACAAAAACAAACCAGCCAAATTAGTAACATTAAGGAATAAGCAATCAGGGGAGCTGGATGTAGCAGGAAAGAAGGACAACGAAGTATCAGACAAACCTGGCTGGAGGTGAACAGGGTTACTGAAGCTTTGTTCACAGCAGTTTGAACCTAGTGAAAAAGACACCAGCCAAACTGGAGGCAACCCAGGATGGAACTGGAAGCACATCTAATGAACACAGATAAAGGAAGACTATGGAACTGGCTGTGTTTCCAATTTTGGAGAAGGGTTAAAGATGATGTATCTTCTAATTCTATATGCGTGAAATTCAAGTCTTACTTAAGGCTAGTCTAATTCTCCTGTCTCTGAAACTAATGGTTAGTGCAACACTAAGGTCCTGTTCCAATGAATTAGAAAAAAAGAGAAAATCTAAATAAGTACAACATGGGCAGAGATGCAAGAGGGGACATGAGTCACAGTTCTTAAATAAACTTTAAGTCAGAGATACACAGCAGGACCCTAAGATTTTCCACATTAATTGTTCATTGTTTCACTTCTATACATAGTATTCATTTTCTGCAAGATATTTTATTTACTCACTTGAAGAAGGAAAATCAGCTAGAAGACCAGTTTTGAAGTTCTCAGTCACTACAGTTTGTACTACAAGAACGAAACATTTTCCTCCTTGTAAGGCATGAAATGAATGAACAGGAAGGCAATCCCGTACTGTGGTCACCAAGACTGAAGCAGAAACATGTTCCCAAACTTGTCAGTGGCTCTCACCTTTGTACCATATTAAATTCAGTAGTTGGCATTCTAGCATTCAAGACAGAAGCACACTCCTTTGAGGAAGGATGTGCTACTAGTTGCATATGCATATGAAATTAGTCTTACACTGTTTCTGTCAACATATAGTCTTACACTATTCCTGACATTGCTCTACAAGAGCTTTATTTATGGGACACATATATAAAAACAGTAACAGAACATTTGTGGATTACTGATAGTCCAGTTCAAGTAAAGATCACAGCTAAGCCAGCTACTTCTTAAATTGTGGACTTTGTTCACAAGGCATTAGGCTAGGCTACTATTTCTTTGCAGAGAAAGCCTATCCTGTTGGATGCAGCCAATGTAAGATAACTAGAATAATTCTCTTATTCTGACAAAGCATGGTATACCTGTTAATAAAAGAGCCTCTTTTAACTATTAACTGATAAAACTTTTAACATGATAAAATCTGTTTATAAGTGAGGAGAAACCTTTTTTAAAAGAATACTGTGTTCAATACTCCAAAGGGAAAGAAATAGATGAATATATGATCAGAATGGCAGAATTTAAAAACATTAGCAGACTGTTTTAAACAACCTGAAAAACAAAAAAGATGTGTCTTTTCCAGTAACTTTATTCAGTATGTTTAACCACAAACGCTTTCAAATAGTGTGTGATTTTACGTTGCCTAAATAACCTCAGTTTTATAGTCACGCTCCATTTTTAATTATTTTATAAAACCAGTTTGAAAATGTTTTAAACATTTATATGTAAAAAAAACAAACCCTAAAACATAAAGGTTGAATATTGCTGGAGGGACAACAGAATGATTGTTTAGACAAGCCATGTTATCTAGGAAATCTTGTTTGTTTTAAGACTTCATTGGGCAAATTAATTTTATACATTTTCCTTTACCAGTTGCATTCAAGAAAGGTGAGAATGATTTAAAGACTTTAAAAGACTCATGTTCTCTACAGTATCTATATTCAGTTGGGTTATTTGCGTATATCTAGCCAAGTTTCAGCTTAATGTGTAAAGTAGGGACGATCATAGCTATACCAGTAAGGTATTGAGTAGATTAGTTATTATTTGTACATTATCTTGAATTTAATTACTGAAGACAAAAATTGTGATTATCCTGAATCACAGAAACCAGCACACAGAAGTGTCAAATAAAAAAAAAAAATTCATAATGGGAGGGATCATAAAAACAAATTCATTGCCAAATTTCATAGGGTGTACAATGTCACATAACAGAAAGCCATCCTGATGTTGAATTCATTATCCAAGAGGAAGAAGTATGTTACATTATGTCTACACCACAGTTTTGTAATGGTATGCAAACATGACCAATAATAGCACTCTGGTCAGATAGCCCAAAGGCACAGGTAATACAGTACATAAATGTCAGCAAATTTGCATTAACCCCTACACTATTGTGTATGTTAAGTCTTTTCAGTGTGAAAAAAATATCTAGCATAGGCATCCCATTTGGATCCTGTAAAGTTTCATGACACACTGCTTTCTTCTGTTCCTTTGATTTATATTTTTGGTGAAGTAGCTATTGGATTGAGATGCTGATAGTTCTATAAAGTGCTTCAATTCAAAGAAGATGACTTAATGAAATAACAGTATAGAACATGAAGGTACAAGTTTAAAAAAAGGAAATCAAGTTATGGGAGAATCTTTTAAAACTTATGCTGAACTGGATACTAAAGAGAAACACACCTGAGCTCAGAGAAATAGCTGACCAGACTCATTAAGGCAATTTTCATTAAAAGGACTAACAGAACATTCTAACGACTGATAAACCATTGATAAATCATTCTCTCAGCAAAACAGACAAAAGGTAACTTTTGCAGTACTTACATCAAACGTAGGTGTGCTTTGCTGGGCACTCTGATTACATGGTTCTCTGAAGCAGTCAGTGAATGGAAGTAAAAGACCCATTGCAATAATGCGAGAACACAGTTTTTCTGCTTCTTCTTGTGGTGCATTTTCCTGCTGGCTAAAGAGCTTTTCCAGCAGAGTTCGTCCTGCCAAGGTGATGATATAGATCAATAAGAACTTGTGGCTATCTACAGGACACAAAGATCAATGCATTTCAATATACATTGAAAATGTAAACTACTAGAAGTAAAAACATGAAATAAATAAAAATAATTCTTGAGAAAAGTAAGTTTTTACTATTAAATATTTCTAGATAATAAAATGAATTGCTCTGTAGCCTGATTAATTATTCAAGAAAATATACGTTGTGTTAGGTGCATTACAAAGTAGGAATAAAAGCCATGAGATGCTACTGTAGCATCAATTTCAAATGTATTTATATTTTATAGTTGCCCTGATGGAAAACAAAAACATTAGTAAGAAATAAAGTTACACAAATTTAATATAGAATCAAGTCTCACAACTATTGGAACGAGACCGTGGGTTTTTTTCAATTATAAAATGGTTATAGTCTCTAAGAGATTATGCTCCAGGNGGAATAAAAGCCATGAGATGCTACTGTAGCATCAATTTCAAATGTATTTATATTTTATAGTTGCTCTAATGGGAAAACAAAAACATTACTAAGAAATAAAGTAACTTTTTCTAAAAGTGTTACACAAATTTAATATAGAATCAAGTCTCACAACTATTGGAATGAGACCGTGGGGTTTTTTGAATTATAAAATGGCTATAGTCTCTAAGAGATTATGCTCCAGGCTTTTTTTCTGGAGAAATTTCTCCCCAAAAAACAAAACAACCCCCACCTAAAACAAACCCCAACAAAAATCCCTGATAACTTGTTCTATTTAAAATTGTATTTAATACAGCTCCAGAGTATTAGAGTGCTCCAAAGTTAAAAGTAATGCCACAAGGAGCAGTTCAGAGAAGTAAAACTTCTGAAGTGTGAGAAGAGCCTTGTTCCTATTACAGGGGTGTATTTCATGATCAAAGCATTCTCTCTGTTATATCAACAGAGCATGAGGGGAGGGCATATGTTATAAAATATATTACAGGAGACAATGCTACACTTTTGGAAGACCTTTGTGCCGTGTGCAGTTAACCAGAAAGAGACTACAAAACATAGCTTTGCACAACCCGTATTGTAGCAATATTACATTGCTTAAGATCTAAAACGTCAGAAGATGCCAAAGTTCAGACCTATAGGATATAAATAAAGTTATGAAATAGATCTAATGGAAGAGAAAGGACAGAGTAATAAAGTTAATTTTATGTTTCAGTATGAACTAGTTGTGAATACAATTTGTACATGAATCAGTTGCTATAGCCCATTTTTTTTCCACCCACTGACAGGAAACCAAAGATGTTTTCCAGAAAAAATATACTGCCTTGGAAAATCATTTTGGTGTCATATAAAGTAGCAATAATATTAACAACCACAGTAATAATGCTAATACTAATTTTTTAACATAAAAATGCAAGATTTCTGTTTGAAAGTTAATTTTATTCAATACATAAAACTTCCCAGGCTATTTAAACATACTGAAAAGATTTTTTTTAACATCTGGATGCAATCTTAAAAGAATATGGTAAGCAACATTCAGTCCAAGCTTTCTGTATTATTTTAAGTTCATATGGCAAAATATTCTGAAATAAACAATACATTAAAATGTTAGAAGTTGTTCCTAAGACTTTCCTCTCCACAACTAAAGATTTGATAATTATGAACTATTAGTCCAAGTTTCCTATTTAGACATAATACAATGCATTCAAGGGAATAACCCAGAGGATATACTTCTAAGATACATGTTTTGTTATGTTTGCTGATTAGTTTGCCTCTGTTCCTTGGTTTCACCACCTATAAGGTGATGATATCATAATTGCTTACTCAGCACATCCCTCTTTTAGCTAAAGATACAGCTAGGTTGTTAAATCTCCAATGTCATTAATTAAGCAAAGGCAGGCTTCTCAATGGCTGATACACACTGATTTTAAAAAATTTATCCACAGTTGCAGCAATGTAGTGCAATGCTCTACATGAAACAAGGCAATGGTGTGAAACCATGAAAATGAAACCCAAATAAGGAGCTATTTTCTTTTTTGTCATTTTACTTTAGTATTTTTTTATTCAGGGTTCTAGTTGCCAATGCTCAGTGGTGTTATAAAAGAGCACTGGAAAAGAAAAAAACAAACCACCTAGGTACTGCCCTCTTACTGCAATAAATGGATGCTCCAAGCTGTAAGTACTGAGGTTATGCTACATAAGCAAGTTTTAGAAAAAAATAAAATACAAGACTCATCACACTGGCACCCATAGCCCCAATAGGTAGCATATCTGCTATTATTTCTGGGACAAAGTACATCATATTGCTGTAGTACCACTTTATATCACTCAGTTAAGTTCAACAACATGGAAAGTTATTGAAGTCTAGTCAAATGACATACTGCAAGTAATGAGGGTGAATGGGAAGTCAATACTTTACACTTACATAACATTCACAGAAAAAAATCTCATCAGAGGAAGAACGCTGCACAGGCAGAAAACATTGGACTATGCAGGAAAACTACAGATTTCTTCATGCTATATTAAATATTCAAATGTTATCCATGACATTTGAGTGTCATACTTACTGTATCTATTTTTTTCCTGATGTTTAATTTGTATAGGTGGTTAGTAACTATCCTTGCTTAGTGCTTATTAACTATTGTCTGAACATACTTAGCATTCAGACAATATAGTAGTAAATAAGTAGAAGAAGTCATTAATGAACTTAATCTCTCCTACTATACTATGCATTACTTTTGTAATTTTGTCCCTCTGAACCTGAAGCTTTCTCTCCAGTGCATTAGTAGTTTTGGAATAAACAGGGTAGGGAAAATTATTTAATTATATTAGCTCTACTTTTTAAATTAAGAATAAATCATTTAACCAAAACAAACTTTAGTATTAATACTATGTCCTTTAAATCAAACCTATCTTGAGTCAAAAAAAATAAAGGTTCTCAACACAAATATAATAATGGTCAGATAAAGCTATGTACAGCTTGTTGTATTCCTTACAATTGCTATGGAGACCTGAAGACAGACACAGAAAAGTGAATTACAGAAATAAATTTTGCCAGTCCAGTTAACACACTTTACCAAATCCAAGCTGAAAAAAGTTCAATACAGAAATAGCTTCAGAGCAATCAGCTGTGAAAATAAAACCCTCTATATCAACAATAAATAGATTATGTATTTAAAGCACTTCTTGGTCAATATATTTAGGACAGACCACAGAACACTTAAGCCACAGAAGTTTTGTGTCTAATCAGCAATTTACCTGGGTAAGACCCACCTCACCTCCTCCCTCCACTAAATATTTAAACCAGCCAAAGTTATAAAAAGGACAATACCTATTTCCCTTAAAGAGGAATGAGGAGATAAACCCTACCAAAAGAAAGTGTGTCAACACTTGAGAATGTCACTCTCTTGTGTAGGAAAATTCCTCTTTAACATTGGAATTCACAGGCTTTTTTATTTTTTTCTGTTGGAACCAGAAGTGGTTTAACAGCATACTATCTCCTCTACATATGCTTTGAATTAATTTCAATTAAAATGACTTTGCATCTATATGCATGGAATTGACTATGCAATGTTAATAACTCAATCTATTTTTTAAACAGCAAAACCAAAATCACAGCTATATTTAATGCATGGACAAAACTCCAGTCAACTTCAACTACAAGATTTTGAGCTACAATACAATACAAATCTTTGGTTTATTAATGAAAAACAGCAAAATAAGAGCTGTTTCCCTCAGACACCATTAATTACTGCAATAGGTGAAGATGGTTGCAAATACCCTGAAATAAGTAAATTATTAATGATTTCATACTTATTAAATGATCAGCTGATTTCTGTTGTAGAGCAACTTTTCTTCCCAGAAACCCCAGTTCATTAAGTTCCTGAAGGTTACTCTTACCTTTCCCCTATGGCGAGTGATGGAAGGCATACTAAGTTTTGAACTATTGAAAAACTGCAGCTAATCTTCAGTCTTATCATAGAATCATAGAATCACCAGGTTGGAAGAG
>WAAB01022412.1:19674-81984 GCA_013389865.1 Piaya cayana
ACCTTACAGGCTTTCATCCCATGCCTGCAACCAAGACTTGCTTAACACTGTTCATCAAAACCAGCTCTGTAGAACATTTAAGCTACTCAGTACAGAATTAAAAAAATCATAAGTCCCAGTATGGTTTCCATTAATAATTTCTTTTTCAAAAAAAAAAAAAAAACAACAAAAAAACCAAGCAAGGTGAAAGGAGAAAGGAAGCCTAGCTCCACCAAAAATTATTCTAAACATTATTTCACATAATATTTTACAATGTTTTGTTATTAACAATTATGTATATATTATTTAATATGCATATAACAATTTTGTATAATAATCCCATTCAATACCAGCCTGACACAGCCGCAGATTCTGCCTGACCTGAAGAGTTGTCTGTGTGTAAGTGTTATTACTCCTTTCATATAGCAGCAATTGCTACACACCTTGGGTGTCATTACCGATATTATGAACCACCTTGTCTGTCATGACCTTGACTGTGAGTCACTTTGGATGGAGCCATTATCTATTTTAGAAGGAAGTACATTTGGTCTTTCTATTACAATTACCTTATATTCCATGGCAACCTTTTTTCTCCTCAAGCAGACACTAAAAATAAGGATCCACACTCTTGCAAAGTGCATGTCTGCCTTACACATGATTGCCTGTGGAATCACTGAATGTTGCCAGCATTTTGAGAATTGCCCACAGAGAAATACAGGCAAATCCTAACTCAATAAATTCACATTATAGCTCTTCTCCTGTTCAACGTGCTTAGAAGACCAAACTTTCAGAGAGCTACAATATGAGCAAAAAAACCCTTCAGATCTACTAATATCATGAGCACATTGTTGGCTTTGCATTTGCTTAATTATTGAGAGGAGGGAGAGGTATGAATGGAAGCAAGACACAAGAGAAAACTACGGTAGCGACAGTCAACAAAAACCACAAGTGCAAGCACTGAGGCACTGAGCAAGAGCAAAACTTACATTAATGTTCCATTGAGGATTGTGCTGTTGCAACCTTACATTTATCCTTAAAGATGTGCCTCCTATCCTCCTTACACTTCATTTGCAAATGTTCAGGAGCACAGCTGTCAGTGAGGAGAACTTAAGACTAATGATAAAAATGATCTATGCTCCAAGATCTAGCCCTTCTGCCAGTCTCCCGTGATTCTCCCTTTTAAAAAAACAGACCACTACACCACTTGACCATTAGAACAGCAGCTGCAGATGCACATCTTGAACTACACAGACAGGACGCAGACTTTCCAATTTAATTTTTCCTACCACAGAGTGAATTGCTTCGGTATAAAATCACTTCTGAAAGTTGTATTCGGAGCCACATCAAGGGTTAACTTGGCTCATGCAAGTCCTGCTTACATCTTCAAAAGCTGAAATCAGCTTTCCTTATTTTCCCCAGTTTTCTTTCTTTTCCCACTTTAGTGAGAACAGAAATGCTCACATAGCAAAGAAGATAAGCTTTGAAGACAAAAGTACTGTAGGCCTTGCTCTAGTTTGGACAGATAGCACAGGAAAAAAGGGAAAAGGAAAAAGATATGGACAAAATGGTGAATTTCCATTTAGAATACATTTTCTTCTGGCCTCACATAATATAATGAGACAATTGCAGTCGTCTTGTGGTTTTTCACTTACAAAGGATTCCAAATACAAACACAACTCTATAAATTTTTTAAAAAGGGAGAGAAAATAGGGGAAAAGAAAGCTGACTTTTACAACATTCCAAAGTTACAAATATCTGTCACCTCAAATATGACTACATCATCTCTTGCCTCAATTTTTTTCCTCTCTCCTTTTCTACATATCCTGACATCAAGGTCATAGGTAAGTATATGGCAAAGCATGTGACCCGTGAAGTACCAAAAGTTTCCCAAACGCTGGAAAAAGACAAACTTATCCAAGAGACTGAGATACTGCCAAGATCTCCATATTTGTAGATGAGCTAGTAATTACAATTACAAATAATTTTTTAAATGCTTGCAGCAGAAGTTTTACTCATTCATTATATTCCCCCAAACTACACAGCAAAACCTTGCTGAATCATTTCCTAGGGGAAAATAGATCACACTGTATTTTTCACCTTTCTGCTGTTTAATGTATACTACTTTCCTAGGTCTTAAATATTCAAAGCACCGAGTGACTTATATTTCACACATAAAATTAATACTTCAAGGATAAAATGTATTAAATTTCTTTACTGTATTCATTTTATTTCATAATATTTTCAAATTCCAAATTTTTCAGCTAACCTATACCATCAACCTAGACATAACTGCAACATGTAACTGCTGAGAAAAAAAAGAGGTTTTTAAATGTGCATGTGGAGTCTGGGGAATGAAAACAAACTGGAAATTGGTCTTCTAGCCATCTCTTCTTCTCTTCAAATCACAAAACCAAGTCCTGCATAAAAACATATTAAGTATACATTCACAACGAAAACTTTACAAATTAATTCAGTCTCGATTGCCTGAAGACTGACCTTGAAGATTATACCTAGTGTTCCAGGATTAGAGATTTCATTTATTGTTCTTTTTCATTGCAGAGTTTTTAATCCTCTGCTGATTTAGACTGGGAATATGATCCAGACCTCTCAACCTACAAGGTTGGGTTTGCTGTTTCATTTTCAGTATGTTTGGGGTTGTTTTTTAAAGGGAATGAATTTTCATTGACAGATTCTTTCCAGAAACCATGTGGCAGTTCTCTCACACCCTAGTTACAAAAAACATGGAAACCCCACCAAGGACAGGCCTGTACATACAATATGGTTTCATAACAAAAACAAGAACAAAAAACCCCTAATCCTTACATATAACTAGACACAAAATAAAGTATGTATTAAGTCTACTTTCCAGGTAACATAAACCTTAAAAATTACAAGACTTGCCAAATCTAGGGTTATGGTACAAATTGTTATAAGTCCATCATAAAGCTATTTCCTTTTCTTATTATTCTCAGTACAATAACTAATATCTGCATTCACCACTCTTACACAAGCATACATTTCTTAGAGGAAAAAAATCCCTAGATATTATATCGATATTTTTATATTGCATAATACCATAATATATGTAATGTATATTACCTTAATTTATTCTTTATATACAAATATATCTCATATTTTAGTATTTAGAACATAACTGAAGTTAGGAATGTGTGGAAATGCCCAAGAGGGTTGTCCTTTCTTCTCTGATATTCTGTCTCAAGTTTCCCTGGTTCTGTTCGCATGCATGGTAGCAACAGAAAACATCTATCATTTTAAATCTGGAAATGAAAAGCAGAAAATGCCTAAACAGATGAACTAAGACAGCATGCACAGGGCAAAAGTGGAACTTCATACAAATGTCCTTGAAATTCTTCCAGGAATGGCCTGGTGGAGAAAAAGTGGAGGTCTGGCAAAAATTGAAAATGGGGTTCTTTGAAAAAAAAGATGACAAGGAAAGATCCCAGATTTAATCAAGTAGAAAGCCACCCTAAAACAGATGTTATTAACAGTTTTCAAAAAAAGATGTCTCACTTTTTCTATAGTGTGCCTTGATCGAACCAAGCCACTCCACTTGTGCTGTCTATGAGACACGACAACGCCACCAATTTCAGCATAGCCCCCAATGGACTGTTAAAAGATTACTTAAAATGCCATATCTGCAGAAATTATAGAAAGGGCTGGAGCAATCAATAAAAATGGTCCTCATGAACAAGCTCATCATGCCAGTCCAGTTCCCAGTTTTGAAATTTTTGTTATAATACAGAAAGACAAAAGTTTACTGAAAATTTTACTTGGTAATAAAATGTCAAGTCCTACAAATTGCTGTGGTCAGGACAAAGGTGAGGATCCACTTCTAGACTTCTGTTAATCATGCAATAAACTTCCACAGCCTGACCAAGCCTACCAGTCACAACACTAGGTTGAAGTTGGCCAAAGCAAAGCTGTTTGTCTTTGGTGGCAGTGAAGCAATACGACAGAGTACTTTATCAAAATTACCAGTAATGTTATTCTTCAGGCAAGTGATTTGCAGTCTTGCCATTTTGTATGAAAACCCAGATTAATTCCTTCCTACCACACTTACATTGTCTAGAAAACAGCTGTACATAAGAAGTTAACAATATGACTTTATTGGTCTTTGCTAAAAACATGATGCATTCTGTTTTGTATTCCTTTACCCTTTTATCATATACCCAGTAGCTAATTATGCTTTATCATTTCTTTCTTCAAGATTTGTTCCAAAGACTTGTTTGTTGCTGCAGTAAAAATTAAGATCATTAAAGTTGCCTGAATTGTTTGTAACAACAATACAGTACTTTTTCTGAAAAGCAGGTATTACCACTTTGCTGTCACCAGAGTTTCAAAATATATAAAAAGTTGTGATGGCCTGTGACAGCGCTTTAAGAATTCTTGCAGATTAGCAAGTCTCTGAAGCAATCTGTCTCCCTAACTTGAACATTAGGCTCATTGAAATTTGGCTTTCACAGTGACTAAGACTTTACACCTTTCCTCCCCAGTGAATTTTCTGATACATGACATATGCAGAACAGGATATCTCAGCATAAGCTGAGGCAGTGTATTAAACTATGGGTTTTTATCCCTACCTTTCACTGTATATGTCAGATATACACTGAAAGGTAAGCATATATCTTATATGTTACTAAGTGCCTTTCAGAAGCTTAAGTTTTAAAATACCAAACAGTTCCCCAACTATGATACAGCAGTGATACACAGTACAATATACNGGAGTCTGGGGAATGAAAACAAACTGGAAATTGGTCTTCTAGCCATCTCTTCTTCTCTTCAAATCACAAAACCAAGTCCTGCATAAAAACATATTAAGTATACATTCACAACGAAAACTTTACAAATTAATTCAGTCTCGATTGCCTGAAGACTGACCTTGAAGATTATACCTAGTGTTCCAGGATTAGAGATTTCATTTATTGTTCTTTTTCATTGCAGAGTTTTTAATACAATATGGTTTCATAACAAAAACAAGAACAAAAAACCCCTAATCCTTACATATAACTAGACACAAAATAAAGTATGTATTAAGTCTACTTTCCAGGTAACATAAACCTTAAAAATTACAAAACTTGCCAAATCTAGGGTTATGGTACAAATTGTTATAAGTCCATCATAAAGCTATTTCCTTTTCTTATTATTCTCAGTACAATAACTAATATCTGCATTCACCACTCTTACACAAGCATACATTTCTTAGAGGAAAAAAATCCCTAGATATTATATCGATATTTTTATATTGCATAATACCATAATATATGTAATGTATATTACCTTAATTTATTCTTTATATACAAATATATCTCATATTTTAGTATTTAGAACATAACTGAAGTTAGGAATGTGTGGAAATGCCCAAGAGGGTTGTCCTTTCTTCTCTGATATTCTGTCTCAAGTTTCCTTGGTTCTGTTCGCATGCATGGTAGCAACAGAAAACATGTATCATTTTAAATCTGGAAATGAAAAGCAGAAAATGCCTAAACAGATGAACTAAGACAGCATGCACAGGGCAAAAGTGGAACTTCATACAAATGTCCTTGAAATTCTTCCAGGAATGGCCTGGTGGAGAAAAAGTGGAGGTCTGGCAAAAATTGAAAATGGGGTTCTTTGAAAAAAAAGATGACAAGGAAAGATCCCAGATTTAATCAAGTAGAAAGCCACCCTAAAACAGATGTTATTAACAGTTTTCAAAAAAAGATGTCTCACTTTTTCTATAGTGTGCCTTGATTGAACCAAGCCACTCCACTTGCGCTGGCTATGAGACACGACAACGCCACCAATTTCAGCATAGTCCCCAGTGGACTGTCAAAAGATTAATTAAACAAATCCATATCTGCAGAAATTATAGAAAGGGCTGGAGCAATCAATAAAAAGTGTCCTCATGAACAAGCTCATCATGCCAGTCCAGTTCCCAATTTTGAAATTTTTGTTATAATACAGAAAGACAAAAGTTTACTGAAAATTTTACTTGGTAATAAAAATGTCAAGTCCTACAAATTGCTGTGGTCAGGACAAAGGTGAGGATCCACTTCTAGACTTCTGTTAATCATGCAATAAACTTCCACAGCCTGACCAAGCCTACCAGTCACAACACTAGGTTGAAGTTGGCCAAAGCAAAGTTGTTTGTCTTTGGTGGCAGTGAAGCAATATGACAGAGTACTTTATCAAAATTACCAGTAATGTTATTCTTCAGGCAAGTGATTTGCAGTCTTGCCATTTTGTATGAAAACCCAGATTAATTCCTTCCTACCACACTTACATTGTCTAGAAAACAGCTGTACATAAGAAGTTAACAATATGACTTTATTGGTCTTTGCTAAAAACATGATGCATTCTGTTTTGTATTCCTTTACCCTTTTATCATATACCCAGTAGCTAATTATGCTTTATCATTTCTTTCTTCAAGATTTGTTCCAAAGACTTGTTTGTTGCTGCAGTAAAAATTAAGATCATTAAAGTTGCCTGAATTGTTTGTAACAACAATACAGTACTTTTTCTGAAAAGCAGGTATTACCACTTTGCTGTCACCAGAGTTTCAAAATATATAAAAAGTTGTGATGGCCTGTGACAGCGCTTTAAGAATTCTTGCAGATTAGCAAGTCTCTGAAGCAATCTGTCTCCCTAACTTGAACATTAGGCTCATTGAAATTTGGCTTTCACAGTGACTAAGACTTTACACCTTTCCTCCCTAGTGAATTTTCTGATATGTGACATATGCAGAACAGGATATCTCAGCATAAGCTGAGGCAGTGTATTAAACTATGGGTTTTTATCCCTACCTTTCACTGTATATGTCAGATATACACTGAAAGGTAAGCATATATCTTATATGTTACTAAGTGCCTTTCAGAAGCTTAAGTTTTAAAATACCAAACAGTTCCCCAACTATGATACAGCAGTGATACACAGTACAATATACCCTAATATACAACATGCACCCTTCCACAACATACATGTTTCACTTTTTCTTGAGGTTCTAATGCAGTATTATTGCAGATTACAGAGGTATATTGCTAAACCTTTTGTAATTATAGCAGTTTATGATAAAAGAGAATCTGTATGTGTCTGCCTACCAAATCTTTTAGGTACCATATGCATCTTTGGCAACTTTCACACTGTGTTTTCCAGGTGCTTAGGTTCCTCTCAGCAAGCATTTAATGCTGCCCATCTTTACCCTTTTAGATTCTGTGGTGATTTGCAATGTGAGAGGAGCATTCTGTGCCAGGTTCTCACAGACTGCTGGAAAGACAGTTATTTCTCCCTAGCTCTTTAAAGTAAGAAGCTCTTCTGGTGTCTTTTTGGGCAGCTATCTCTAGCAGCATCTTTTGTCAGTCCAAACTGGCACATACTGTTCTTTACAACTCAATTTTGTAGAACCTGTTTATTCCCAGTGGTTCTACATTTCACTTGACATTTCATGCAATTCTTGTCCACCTCTACCTTAGAAGCATATCCAACTATTTGCTCAAGCAGCCACAGATCACAAAACACTACTGAACTAAACTAGCAAGTCTCTGAAGTAGGAAATGAACAAATTTATTTCAGTATACTTAATAGACCACCATTGTAACTTAGCTTTCTTTCCTCTCCAGGACCAGTGCACCCAAGGTCTGACAGTCTCCTCCAACTTCAATAAATGTTGACCTTTTAATATTTATCACAATGTAAAAATTTTTTTCTTTCTACCCATAAACTGGCAAGATGAAAAAAGGGGGAAAGCAGCAAATTAGAACTACATTTAACAAAAAAAGAAAGACATGTACTTGCACACCTATATATTTGTGCAGATATGCTCTTCCAGACTTCATTGGAATAAAATCTAAGCATGTCTCCCTTGCTGTAACTAGACCTTCATGTTCTTTCATTGCTGTAATCAAATATTTCCCTCAACTACTTTTCAGCATACTGTATTGTCTTGATTCCTTGTATGGCAAAATAGCATTCAGATAAACACCCTCTGAGGCAATGTTTTGTGTTTTTTTTAAATGAAAACTACCTTTTCTCTCATGACTGTTAGCATGCCAATATTGTTAATTATAGCGTTATTGCATCATTGACTTCTGTACAGCAATTCTTTTTCCTTTTCAGTGCAAGGAACACGTAAGGATATGAGTTACTTTTCCGCTATAACATACTACCTCTTGTGCATCTTTAAGGGACATCTAAGTCTGATCTCAGCATCAAATAAACTGTAGAATGAGAGCTGACTCCTGTAATTAGTTCCACAGTAAAGATATCTATACTTTCTGATTATTCAAATTCTCACCAAGTTCAGTGTTCTGCTAGTCATGATAAGTTTTGTATAGATCTTGAGGCTAGACAATTAATACTTTCACTGACAAATAAAAATGCCTCAATCTTACTTGTGAGTAGGCTTTCCTGCCACTGGTTAGCTGCATATGTCACCAAAAAGATTAAATTCTCAAGCATTTTCTTTACATCTATATTTACATATTTCTATTTAATTTAATGTATATTACGATGTCCTTTTACAATTATGATGTTGTTTACACACACACACAGAGTCTCATGACCACTGCTTCTTACTCTTGCAGAACTGCTGACTTAATGGTTCTATCATCTATGCATTTACAGATGAAAGAAGCCATGGTCTTTAAATATCTCAGAATAAAGCAAGATTTTACAGCAGAAATCATAATCCATCTCCTATTCACGGTCAGAAAACCTAGCTATTTTCATCAATGTGAAGGAAAAAGATTTGGACAGCAGCATGGAAATAAAAGGATGAATAATTACTTTGTACTCGAGGTATCACAGACCACCTCTTTTTCCCCAACTTTCTTCGTTCCTATGTTGCAGCTTATGTAAAGAAAGTTACTGCCGCCTAGAGGAAATAATAGCATGACACAGCTCCTGAACCCACTTTGCTGCCCTCTTTACAGCAATTAATGCAAGGCCAGTTGAATTTCATTTTCATATGAAGAAGCAGGAACGAGGTGACCCAATGTCAAGTTCTCACATCCTTCCATTGCCTTCTTTTCAGTTTCCCCACTGCTTCTGCCCTGTTACCCTTGTATGAACTCATTTCATCCCTCAAAAAAAGTAAATTATATGCATAAAAGTTTCCAGAAACTGTTGTATTCCATCTAGCTGCTACAGAATGATGCTTTTAAATGTACCTAAAAATAATCAAAACCACTTTCACAGGAACACCTACAGAGATACACTTCATCACCACTATTCCTTATGTAAGTTCAAATTTTGGCAGGAGTAATTTATAAGGAATACACTTGGCCATATTCTAAGTTTGGTTAAACCACAACAAAAATAAAATATCTTGGGTAATTAGTACTTTCTATCATTCCATCACTGTGATTCACATTAGAATTTAATCCCTTACATCTCTAAAATATTCTTGGAGATATTTTTCAATTCCAAGTTTATTTTTCTTTAGACACCACAATGTGGAGGAAAAAAAGTGAGGCATGCTTCAACAAGTAGATCTTTTTTTTTCCTGCAAAGAAAAGCCTATGCACAGTCAAAAAAAAATTGACCTCTTCCCAGCTATTAAATACTTCATAAATATTTAAAAAAATAATAAAGAACAATCAAATCCAAGAAAAATGTCCAAACAAATTCCACATAAATATTCTCACTGAACATTCCACTGCTCTTTCCACAGAAATGAAATCATTAAAGCATACAATGTCCTTCAATGACCAGGTCTAGCCAGATCCTATGTGTGATGGATATTATACTAGTACTGTCTCTCACATCTAAGCAGAGCTGTGTGGACCTCCAGCTATAAACTGTCCCATTTCCTTTCCTACTTTGCATTCCACAAGGGACCAGCAGGCAACCAAGACAACACATTTCTATTCCAGATTCAACTCAGGTTGCCAGTCAGACCTCAGAACAGCACTGCTGCTTAGAACAAAGTTGCCTGAGATATGCAGCCACTCAACACCATGACCAAAACCTGCCACTTCCAATGAAGTTCTAGATAATGATCAAAGCATTAATCATGAGACCATATCAAAATAACCCTGGGAGCACTGCATTCCAGTGACATTATTCATGTTGCTTCCATTCCCATATTGCAGGGCTGGCACACCAACATTAAAGCAACTTATCAGCACTCAGCAGTCCTTCAGTAACACACTGCAGCCCATTTTCAAACACGTTACTGTAGTAGAAGTGCAGTATTGCAGGTCCCCCTCACTTTTTTTCTCCCCTCCACGCTGACTCCCCCCCCCCCCTTTCCAGGTTCTAGTTTCCTATGCAAAAAGAGGAGGAACTTTCCCTTACAACTGCTGGCTAGCAACACTCACTGTAGCACATGACCCCACATCACATGAAGGGTTGTGGCCAGGCAGCTCCTTCAATTAGAAGATGCTGCACCACCCCACTATCTGATAAAAGAAACATTTGTATTGCTGCTAAAAAACATCATCAGTGAAACAATAAACCATAGTCTCCTCAGGATACCAGTAGATACAAATCATAGAACAGTTTGGGTTGGAAAAGGCCTTAAAGATCATCCAGTTCCACCCCTGCCACTATGGGCAGGGACATCTTCTAGCAGACCAGGTTGCTCAAAGCCCCATTCAACCTGGCTTTGAATGCTTCCAGGGATGAGGCATCCATGACTTCTCTGGACAACCTGTTCCAGTGCCTCATCACCCTCAATGAAGAATTCAGTTCCTCATAACTAATCTAACTCTACCTTCTTTCAGTTTAAATCAATTACTCCTTATCCTATCACTACATGCCTTGTAAAAAAGTGCCTCTCCAGCTTCCTTGCAGGCCCCCACTAGGTACTGGAAGGCTGCCAGAAGATCTCCCCAGGGCCTTCTCTCCTCTAGGTAAACAACCCCAGCTCTCTCAGCCTGTCCTAGTATAGGAGGTAGTCCAGCCTTCTGGTCATCTTCATGGACTTCCTCTGATTTGCTCCAACAGGTCCTTGTTATATAGGGGAGCCCAGAGGTGGATGCAGTACACCAAGTGGGGTCTCATGAGAAAGGAGTAAAGGGCAAGATCTGCTCAATCTGCTGGTCATAATTCTTTTGATGCAGCCCAGAATACAGTTAGTTTTCTGGGCTGTGAGTGCATATCACTGGCTCATGTTTAGTTTCTCATCAGCCGACACCCCAAAGTCCTTCTCATCAGGGCTGCTCTCACTTCCTTCATTCCCTAGCTTCTGTTGATACTAGGGGCTCCTCTGACCAAGGTGTAGGGTCTTGCACTTGGCCTTGTCAGCCTTCATGAGATTCACACAGGCCCACCTCTCAAGCCTGTCCAGGTCCCTCTGGATGGAATGCCTTCCCTCCAGTTTGTCAGCTGCATTATTCAGCTTAGTGTTGTCAGCTAACTTGATGACAGTGCACTCAATCACACTGACCCTCTCACCAACAAAGCTGTTAAACAGTGCCAGTTCCAATAACAACCCCCAAGGAATACCGCTTACCGCTGTTCTTTACTTGTACATTGAGACATTGATCAAAATACTATGAGAGTGACCATCCTGCCAACTGGTCCATGTGTCCATGTATCAAATCCACATCTCTCAAATTTAGAGACACCAATGTTGTGTGGGACAGTGAATCATCACATGAATCAGAATGAAAAAAAGACCTTGAAAAAGTACATAAACAGATCTACCTTTCATCACAGAAACAAACTTTCATCCTGTTTTTTCAGGTTTTCACATATGCTAAGACCTTTGTATATGCCTGCAGACACTGTACTGGAACTGCAAGTGGGTACAGATGATGTGTACACAGTGCAGAGTGAGATAAAGTAGCCTTTGCAAGAAGAACAGCACTCAATGGAAATCAGAAAGTGGCCCTGAGCACACAAGCATACAACTGACTTGAGGTTTTTTATTATGGTAAACAGGACTTTTTGTCTATCTCCTGTTTACAGCTAAAGCAGGACAAATACAAAACCCTGATGAGAAATTTAAAGATAAATGATCTGTTTGAAAGAGATTCATGCAGCAAGCGTGTTTCAGCCAGCCAATGGAGATTAGAAAGGCCATGGGTCTGTCTGGGCCAAGTTTAATTACCATCTGGGGCAGCTAATGGGACTCTTACATTCATTTTATGTAACAGACACCCCTTCTTGCACCTCTGCAATTACTGCACCTCAAATTAACACTAGGATAAAATCCTTTTAATTAAATCTATCTATTAGCTCTTCCATTTCAGGTATGCTAATACTCTCTTAATGTTAGTGTAAATCATTCCTTACCACATATCAAAGAGAAACAACCCTAAGTATTCAGGTTCAGCTCTTGTCCTCCTGGGGTCACAACATAAAAGCCATGGCTCCACTGTGTGTTAGGTAATCTAGAACATGTAATTACTGTCACTGCAATTTCAAATCCAGCTGTCCTCATAATAAAAGAGATAGAGCCCATGTCTGAACTACAAAATGCCCATAAATTTGTCGACACCATATTTGTCAACGCATCAAATCTGAAATGCCATATTTTACTTCTTTCTTATATAAAGCAAGATTAAAATATACAATGTCTCTACCATTCCAGTTCTCACTTTCCATCTGCTTTTTACATTAAAACAGCCTTAGAATAATTCATATGGATCACTGTGAAAACAAAATGGCACAGAGCCAAACCACAACATAAAGCAAAAGTAGGCCAGTCATCTGCATAGAACCTGCTGTCATTAAATTGATGACTAAAGTGTTGTGGAATATTTTATTTGATTCTAGTCAGAAATGCAGAACAACATTATAGTTGCTGCACAGCAAGATAAGAGTTAATCTCTAGGAAAGAAGCTGATTTTTTTTTAAGGATAGAAATGAGCTACTACAAGAAATGTTATTTCTAAAAGCCTGATGGTAATGACTGAATTGATGCATCTCATGTGTGCAATTAAAAAATATTTTTCAAAACCAGTATTCAAATTACCAGGAAATTATTTCTATAATTGTTGCTCTGCAGGTTGGTTTAAATAAAGAGGCATTTCTGCTCTTACAGCAATGATAGCCAACCTGTGGGAATATTAATGTTAAGCTGAATTTCCCATTTTCATGCATGCTGGTTGTTATTTTTATATTCTTGATAATTTTTGGCTTGCAAACATATTTTTTGAAAGTACAAAGAAAGATTAAAAAGAGATGAAGCATTAACACGTCATTTCCAGTTCCCTCATTTCAAGCTTTTCTGCACGAACTGAAAGGTATAATTGTCCTCCGCCTATAAAGACAGCTGGTATGTACATGCAAATGAGGGTCACCATAATTTCCATAAGAGACAGAAGTACTGTTGCTTTGGATATTGATCCCTTCACAATAACAATCTAAAGTGTTGGTGGGAAAACATAATAAAACAAAAATTACTAATAAGTAACTTTACAAGGAAATGTGAAGTCTGTTTCCTGGGAAACAGTTCTCTAAAAAGCAATTCCATGTTCTTGAAGTTTGCCACACAATTTATTTCCATCAAAGCACAACTGTAAAGAAGACAACCTAATTACTGAAAATGCAACTTAAAACTCAGTTCTCTGAGCTTAGAAGCTGTCAAAAGTTGACAGCAAAAAAAGTGTGCTTTTTATAAGCTATAAATCTGGAAGTAGTGAACACCCAAGCTGTAAAACTTTGGGTAGGGATGTCTGAAATTAAAGATTAGAAAAAAAGGTGGAAGGTATTTAAAACACAAAAAAAAGATTCAGTTCACTTCAGAGGAGTCAGGTCTCTTTCGGGGGGGGGGCTGGCATTTTATGTTAAAAAATTGAACTCTAATTTTCAAGTCTGAAATTGGGGATGTCTGTTCAAGACCACTGAAAAGTGAAAGTCTTGTTGTGATTTAAATCTGGAAAATAACACTAATGCTTTACCTGATTATTTCAAACTCCTGGAGTTAACGACCACTAATTTTAATTTTTATTTCCAAACAGACTCAATCACCAGTATTACTATGATGTCAAGCAGAGTAGAATATGAAGAAAGCAAGCACCTATGAATGCAAATGATTGCAAGTGTTATATTTTTTTAAATCTACAGTATAAAACAAGATAGTCTTTTTATGCAAAACAGTTGTTGATAGCTTAACTGTTTTCTCACATATGATTTTTAGATCATGTCAAAAATCATACTACTTTGTTTAGTTTCCATAAAAGCACAAAAAAAATCACTATTTTTTGCAAACAGCACCAATATATACACAATTACTTTGTTTATATATCTAGAGTGGACTTCTACTCAAACCTGATTATACAGTAACTGCTTTAATCTTGCAATGCCTGTTTATAGGGCACATTCTGTATTCTCTTAGTTCTACAGTTTATGAAACATAAATAGAACACATTGCTCAGTTTCCTCTGTATGCACACCTCCTATGTGGCAGAAGCCTTGTCTATTTTTGAATATATACTCTTTATACAGAAACTTCAGATGAGGGAAGAGAAAGCAGGAAAGAAAACTCAGAGCTCAGGAAAATATAACCATCAATTCACACTGTTTCATTTGTAAACTTCATATTCCAATGCCTTTGTGGGGGGATTATTTCTGAATAAGTCACCTAAGCAGCAGCCTTGCCACAGCTACCAAATTTTATTACCCCCATTTTCCCTTCTATTCTCCATTTTATGCTGCCTTTTCAAGTCATTAACATTTTCTTCTCCTATTATTTCCTCCTTCTGAAGAAGAAATTGGTTCCTTTCTGTGGTGCTGTCCATCTGTGCTTACGTGGCTTTTTCCTTTTTGTACAAAGCAAATCCTCATCACTGCCTCAGTCTAACACCAGGTGCAGCTCTCAAATATTCACAGTACATCAGAACATCACCTAGCACAAGGAACCCCCAAACAGGATCACAATTACAGAAAACTTTGCATCCAAAAGATCTATTCATGCTGGCCTGTCTACAACAGTGCAGTTCTTAGCATTGTTCAACAAGAATAATTTAGAGGCACCCAGGCTTTTTCTACAGGATTTAAACAAAGGAGGAAATCAGAAAGAAAAACTTCAAAGTGTTATGCACTTCCTTTACTGGCAGTACTGCCAGACTGACACTGAATAGGGAGGCTATTCTCATTAATATGTGACTGTGTTTGCAGGATCCTGCCTTCAATTTTAAAGCTGCCAGAATAAGCAAAGACAACAGTAAGTGCAAAGGACTTTAAGTATGTTTTCAAAAACTCTGAAACAAAAAATACCTTAATACATGTTACTCACCTGAAAAGACATTGGGAAATGTCTCTGTTGAAGCCTGTACCCCTGAGGACTTTCTTGAATGAGTCAAAGGCACTCTTTCTGATTGAAATTTCTCTCTAAATCCCTTGTGCTCCAAGAAGCCTGCAGACCCCATCTTCTGCATTATCTCACATTTCTGATTAGATACCTCTTCCGTCCAGTCTGCTGAACGACTAAAGAAACCTGCTAAACTAGCAGACCTCTGCTTCTTGATTGAGACTTTTTCTTTTTTGTGGAAGGACTCCTGCCTCCTTGTAAAAAGTGGGCTCTGGGATGGGGATGGAGATGGTGAATGGTTGGGAGAACTCAGTTGCCTAGTTGTGGTTTTGATATAACAAGGATTAATTAGATAGGACTTAAAGCATTGGGAACTGCCTACTGTTCCTTTGGAGGATAAAACGCCGTTTTTCATTTCTGTGGATAAACCATTATGCAGGACCTCTTGACTGGCTGACAGAGTGTGTTTCCCTTCCTGAGTCGCAGCAGCATGATCATGGCCCGCATCTGAAATACCATCCTCTGTTACAGAGTCCTGCAAATCAACAGCCTGCACTTCAGCAATTTTAGCCTCAGCATCTGCTACTGAGGCTGGAAAAGATTCTGTGGAGCTGTGTGTCTGAGATGCATTTTCTACCACAATTCTATTTAAATCATCTTCTACTTTACTAGCTACAACATCCACTTCAGCAACGAGCTGTTCCTGTTCCTCTGTCAATAGCTTATGTTCTTGTGTTTCAAATAAGCCGTTACCAGGAGAGCCTGTGCCATTTACCACTTCTTTCAGTTCACGTTCAGTTGTGCAGGAAATGGGAATCTTTTCCGTAATTCCAGATACCTCTGGAAAGGCCCCCTCTGTGTCTGGGCTCCTCTCTTTTTCAGTGGCAGTTACTGAAAGAAACCGCTCAAAATCTAAGGGGGCTGCTTGTGAATTAGCCATGTGTCGGCCCATTGTTTTGGTGACAAGGTCCTCAGTTCCAATGTTAATTGCCCCCTGCTGCTGCTGCTGCAGTCTAATAGCTTGCTGGATATCAGAAAGCAAATCCTCTTGTTCTGCAGCTGAATGGAAACTGTACAGATCCGTATCAGAGCCAGAGCTGGTCCTTTGTCCATCCTGTGTCTCTGCAGCAGCTGGGACAGTTTCATTTCTGATTTCAAAGTGTTCAACATCTGTGTCAGAGAGACCCCCTTCATCCGCAGAGATGCTTATATCTGGAGTTTTGGCTACAATTGAATGAGTACTGTCCAGCTCTCCAGCCGGCAGGGCCTGGCTTTCCAAAACATCCTCCCGTGAACTGCTATTCCCATCTTTAGCCTTAGACAGATTCTTTCTGATCCTCAGATTTGAAAATACTGAGGCCCTCGAGTCTGACTTACCCTTCTTCTTACCCGATTCGCTTCCTTTTGCATGCTTCCCTAGCCCCCTTCTGCTTCCCGATACCTTCTTTGTGCCGTCTGTATCCTTGGGCCCAGAGGCATCCTCTCCTCCTTCATGCACATCACCTGTATTTTTCTTTAGCTTCCCATCTTGATTCCCCATGATTGTTTGCAGTGCAACACCTTCGGCAATCAAGCCATGCTCTCCGATTTCACTCCTTTGGCCTGCCGGCAAGCTCCCCTCTAGCGATCCAGGTTTGTTTTCAAGCAGTGGTGATGCAAGTGCAGCAAATGCTTGCTGTGCCTCTCTCCCATCTGCTAGAGCTGCCTTTTTGCATAATGTGCTGCTTGCGCTGGGTTCCGCTGGGACATGCTCAGTACAGCACTGAGAGCTGAAGACAGCTCCTTCCAATGGCTGCTGCTGCTCACAGAGCCGCCTGCGCTCTGGGCTTCTGCTGCACTCTTGTTTCTTTAGGAAGGATTCTGTGAAAAGTATTTCCCTTACAAAAGTAACTTCTTTTTCCACGGTTTTTATTGCCTGCATTGCAAACTCAGCTCCTCACTGAATCATTTATAATTTCAGAATTTTAATGTTCAAGTTCCTCAAGAGAAAAAGGAAAAAAAAAAAAAGTTAAAACAAAGTAACCGCTCTGCAATTGCTTAAATGAATAAATTAAAACTTTGGAAAGAAAAATATTATGATTATTTAATAGTTTATGAGGTGCTAAAGCATATGTTACTTT
Organism: Piaya cayana; assembly: GCA_013389865.1. Taxonomy (NCBI): domain Eukaryota; kingdom Metazoa; phylum Chordata; class Aves; order Cuculiformes; family Coccyzidae; genus Piaya; species Piaya cayana. The sequence goes on from WAAB01022412.1 coordinate 36,973, forward strand.
GACAGATCACACGGTACCTTTGGTGATTTACATGTTTACTTGTTAAAGGCCACCAAAACACAATACAGAGTTTTAAAAGGAGAGTCATTTTGAAACTATTATAGATAGAAGAAAGACAATAAAGAAAAAGTTCTTTCCACAGTTTTAAAGACTTACATTTAAAATTCAATGCATTATGCTAATTACACTATTAAAAAACTCCTACAATTTGTTTTCTGAGAAGGTAGATATACTATTATTCCCAGGAGAATCAACTCATCAATATTAAAACACACCAGTATTGTTTTCCCTGATAAGAACATCTGGCATGAGACAAGACAAAACAAACAAGAAAAATAGCACTATTCAAATGCTACTAGGGAAAATGGATACAGCGAAAACATTCCTCTGTTTCACCCTATATATTTAATGATTGATTTAAACATTTCCATTTGCTAACTATTTAGGAATCTTGTGCAACAGTTTTAATCAGTTACTTCTCCTCCTACTCTTTTGGGTTAGATGTATAAGCATCCATATTTCATAAATATGTTTTCTGAACTTCCAGTCAGGTACCCCTTTCCATTAAAATTTAGATTTAAAATAATCAGAATAGAAACAAAAGCATAATAAGAATGTCAGATTGCCAAATTGGATCAGTTCAGCTTTTCAATATTGCATTTCAGCACCTTCCTAGAAGCATTTAGACAGTTTTTGTTTATGATTGACCAGCTCTGTTCTTCACACCTCTGAGCTTCTTTATTAGCAATTTCCCTTTCATCAGAGGTTGCTTAAAAAAATACATCATTCCAGGGAAGCCTGTACTATTGCTTTGCATAACTCTTTATTTTGTTATCATTCTCTTCCAACCAGAGGTTTCACTTGCTTTCTTCTGCCTTAGTACACATTAAAGGAGAAGAAGAAAATTAATTTACACTTTATAAACTACACAGGCCCACTGTTTTCTTAGTTTTCATAAGGGGAGGCTAAACACACTTAAAAATCTGGGGTGTGGTCACTGTTAAATAAATGCTGTTAATTCAGTTTGGAAAGAGTAGCACTCTCAATAATACATTCAAAATTTTTTTTAACTATCCTAATATATTTCGTTGTGCTTCTTGGTCACTTACTGCTCTGATATAAGCCCTGTCCTGAAGATCATTTGGCTCAGGCACCAGCAGCCTTCTGTCTACAAGAACTCAAGTGTTGTAAGTGGATCAAAGGTACACTCAGTGGTTTTTTTTCTTAGTTTTCATTTACTTAATAAAATTATTAAACTTTTTTCTTTCATTTTTTAGCACTTCGCATTCATAAATATATTAGCAAGAGCTACTATAGCAAAACTTGCAAGAAGATGTTAAGTGATTTTAATTTTTCACTTCATTCCTCCTTTTGCTTTCTGTTATCCTACTTAGTTTCTTGTATGTTGCAATATTTTACCTTTTAAGGTAGCATTACATATTTGCAAAAGGCCTTTGAAAGCTCAGCTTATTTCATTCCTTATGAAAATATACAATAAGACACAGTTTGAGGGAACCACAGTAGTAGAATACTACCTTGATGGGTTTTTCACTGACTAGATCTGATAAAGGCATAAACCCTGATTACAATTGAGTACTTGTATCATCCAATCCCATTTAAAAGTTGTTTACCCACTAAAATATGCTAGAAATTAACATAGTGCAGAAGTAATATAAAAATACTGTGGAACAAAAGCATAAGAGAAATGTAGAATTAGTGTGATGTTCTGAAACATTCCCTTTTCTTTCTTCTCTATGGACTTTCATAACAAACTCAACATACTCCAATTATAACTAATAAGAATTCACCAACAGTAATTGCAATGCAAATTATGCCTAAAAACCAAGCCATTGATACAGCTGGGGTATAAATCTGATGTTCAGTTTTTAATTAGAAACATACAAGGGTTAAAATCATGTATCTGCATTATTTCCTAGAAGTTTTTATGCACACATCCTGGTGGCCAAGTTCTTAAAATGATAATTTAAAAAAATAGCAATGTAAATGTATAGCCAGAAGTATTACCTGAGGATAAATATACAATAAGTGGGGTTTTTTTTCTTTTAAAAAAAGAATAATAGGAGTATGGTGGGTGGTCATTGAACACAAATTACCCCAAAGGGGCAATGATGGAAACAACTTTCAACCCACATTTGTGGGGAAGTACAAAAGCCCAACATTAGCCAAACATAAAAAACCCAAGTGTTAGTATCTTAGCATTTGTTTATTCTCCAGAGTCTTTTAGCTTCTGAAGAAAAACATATTATTAAAAGTCAGCAAGAAACCATAACATTTTGGCATTAACATAAGCTACATTTTAAAAGGTAAGAATGTATTAAATATTGTACACCAGAAAAGAGATTTTCAAGAGAAAGTAAATGGGGAAAGAGGGGTGGGGGGTTGAGGTGTTCAAGAATATTACATTTTTAAGAGTAACTATAACTTTTTTAGCTTGCTATGAATTGTCAACAAAAAACTGAGACTAGTCTGTGAGCCTGCTTGCCTACCTCATTTAATATTTTCCTGTGGTCATTCAAAAATACCAAGGGGTGAGATCATGTTCTCTCTTACCCCTCACTCTCTTTCAAAGCTCAGGAGACACAAATAGCAACACATAGAGGAGAATCAAACCTTAGAGCTCAAGATGCATTGTCCTTGCACTCCCAGAGACTTCCACCTTAATATATTCCTGTTAGAAATGTAAGCCTCTGTTATGAAATTGCGGTTATCTTCAAGAAGACAGTTACCATTTACTGCAGCCTCTCTGGAAAGGCAAACAGACCCTCCCAGCTCTGCCTGCCTCCCTGTCCTCCCGGAGGGGGAAGGTCTGCCGGCAGCACCAAGTGCCCACACCTGGCGGCAGGTACAGCCCCCGGGCGGGGCCAGGGCTGGGACCAACTGCGCTGGGGCTGTTCCCCCTAGGTTCCTCACAAAAAGGCTGGGCAACTAGTTGGCATCCTGGGCGGGTGCCTTTTCGCCCTAATTTATTTACTCTGATATTTCATTCTGCTCTCAGTAGTAGTTGTGGAGCAAGTCCCTATAGCGTGAAGGTAATGACACCCCATGAGTGCTCCTGACAGGCACTGTACTTGTCAGAAACCAAACCTCTGTGGCAGGGTTAGGCTTCCCCAGTGCGATTTCAGGGCAGGGTTTAAACCACAAGACTCCTAACAATGTATAAAGTGCCCAAGACAGCACACCAGCAGTAGTGCTGTGGCTACCAGCAAAGAAGCATCATCACCGCAATGCAGTAAAGATGGAGGGGCAGAGCAAATATACCCCAAGGATGAGCCACAGGATATGCCCTGTGCATAGCCCTGCACACCACCTTGCACTGTGAGCAAAGGGTGGGCTGTATACATGTGCTCACAGCTGGCTCTGCCAGGAACCTAAAGGAGCTGGCCAGACTATGTACATGTGTATATATTGACTCAGAGCCCTCCTTCTGTGATGGGGAGACTCAGTAGTGGAGAGAAGCCACTGCAGCCTGCTGGAGGGGGCTGAGCCCTCAGTCAATCCCTCACCTCCACTCAGAGAAGGGCCGAGGGTGAAGTGGCAGTAGTGTAAGAGGTGCAGCATTGCACTACAGGGCCCAGGTGCCATGGTGGTGCTCTGATAGCTGGGCTCTGCTCCCCTCAGCACCATGGTTTCTCTGCCTCCTCTTGCCCATCCCTGAGGGAGAAGGGGTACTGCAGAGGTAAAGCAGGGACAGTCCAGAGGATTCTCATCTCTGCCATACACATCCTGCAGAGATTTATTTTTCAATAGTATCTTAACGTGAAGGGGTTTGGGTTGGAAATAAAAGTCAGAATTGTTTCAAAGTACTTTGATCTTGCATTCCTGATTGGATATGTTAATGCAGACTGCATGAAGAAAGGTTTATTCAAGCAGACTAGGACATTCCCAGGCATCTATATGGTACTAAAGCTTGAATTTTCATAAGTATGCAAGGAACTCTGTGGCAGTGGGAAGCCTCCTCTTGATTGCTACTCAGCGCAAGCCCAGAAGGCATCAACTACCATTAAATACTCCTTTATACTGCCAAAGCCATGCTCTGGGAGTTGAAAATAGTTTCCTGCCCCACCTCCCCATCTCTTTCAGCTTTAGGCAGAATTGTCTTTTATGACTTGAGAAGCTTTAGCAGACTCACTTCTCTCTGTGACTGGCAAGGGGCAAGTCAGGAGATCAGAAAACATAATGTGGATTAAGAGACAGTAGTGGCTACAGATGAAGTTGGTCATTCCCTTGCTTCATTTAGTTTCTAGTGGATATGATATTCTGCTTTTTCTTTTAATAGTTACTTGAGTAGTATGAAATTTTGCCTTATGTATTGTATTTGAGGACGTCCAGCTAATGAGAAATTTGGTTTACCTATTAAAATGTTCCTTTTACAAGGCAGTTTGAATATAGCAAGCAAAGATCCTAGGCAAGCGTTTGGCTAGAATCTTTTATTAGGTGCATGAAAAACTGGTGACTAGAATTTCCAAATGTCTGCAACGCTGAGCTGAACTTTCTCCCACATAATTTCTAGCTAGTGAGAACTAACAACTAGAATTAAGGTATTTGAAGAAGCAGTGTCTCCAGCAATGCAATGTTTGCCAGCTGCTATGATGCAGAACACCCACTTATTAGGAGCCAAAATCTTTGTGAAGCGTTTAACTTCCAGCATTTCTCACCTATGCAGTAGTATATTTATGCATTGCGAAGCAGAGCTCTTTTGTTTAAAATTCTGATCAGATCAATACAGCAAACACCATATACATTCCAACAAGCAATTTTATTGTTTTTCCCTATCAACCCATATTCTTACTGCTGCTTTATTTTAAAATATACTTTTCAGTATTAAAGTGCTATAGAACCTTTCATAATTACTTATACATGTAAAAGTATATAAGCTGGCTGAACAACAAAACCCTGCCAGCATTCCCAAGATACATGCATTGCAAGTCAGGGTCAGGTTACGAGAAACAGTTTCGGAAAATCCAGGCCTCTGTAAATACTGCAGCCAGGCACTCCTGTATTTGGAGATGCTACACTGGTATTGTAACCAAACCAAAGCAATAGGGAAGTATGAAGTTTGGTTTTATCACAGACTGAAAACTGGGGCATCCTGTGGCACATCTCCCACTTTTCCTTGCAGAAAGAAATTTTATTGTAAATGCAGATAACCAGCAGTTGTTTGGTAATATATGCTAAGGAAATTCAGTGCAACACAGTGTAAGCTGTGTCATGAAAAAATAATTAGCAAAATATCTGGTAACTGGACTATAAAAGAAACACAGATAAGAAATCTTCTATCATTTAAACCCCTGGAAAGTGCAGTCAAAAATCACAGTAAGAGTCTAAATTATAAATTCTGTTTTCTAAAGAAGTGAAATTTATGCAAGATTACTTCAGACTTTGTTATAGCTTCTGAACACAGTAGGAAACATCAACCAAGCTTTTAAGACAAAGATTATTAAACCCCTGCAAAATTCACACACATACTAAGTCAATATTTGGGCAGAGGGAAGGAAAAATGAGCAGAACTGATGTGTCAGTCAAACAGGATTCATACAGTTTAGGACTACCCACAAGCATTTCATAGGGAAAAATGAAAGCAGAAGAGATTTATTGTACCAGAGGACAGAGAAAGGAACAAAGAATATAAATCTGTAGGAAACGGGGCCCCCTCATTTTCATTCCTTAGAGAAGAATATATTCTGTTAAATCAAGCAGAAAATTACATATTGTCTTTTTCATTTTCTTGGACAATTCCCAGAACACTTAATGACAGGGCTGAAAAATGAGGACTTCAATTGTATCAGTGGATCTTTATGACTGAAGAAAGCCCAAAGTGCCATGAAACAACAGCAGATTTTTAAGTGTAGTCCTTTTCTGTAGGAGAAAAGGGATTAACTTAAGCATATAGGGCTGTAATTTTATCTTTGCTACTGCAAAAAGTGTTTACTAGTATGATGGAAAAGTTATCAAAGATCAAGCTTTTCCTATGGCTCTTCTGTCAGTTTTTAAAGATCTCAGCTAGTACAACTGTTTTTAAAAAATGTGGAGATAAAAAATAACTATCAGTTTTTACACTTTTCTTTTAGGCATCAGTTCTTGTTCTATTGCAGACATTCATACACATGCATACACACACACATGTAGAGGTACAGAGTTTGGGTCAAAGGAAAAAGAAAGCTATTTATCAGCCTTCAGTTCTTTTTAAAACAGCAAGAATTTTCTTATCAATTGCCATAAATACGTTCCCCCTGAAGCAACACCCCCCCGTGCAAGCTCACTTTATGAACCACCTGGGGAAGTTTACCAAATGGTACGGTTTTGAAGATAAACCAGTATTTTTGAACAATTGTGTTGCATTGCCTGAAATACATTCAGTAATTAGAATGAATTTTTAATATTATTTCCATGATCAGATTAGGGGTTAAACATAACCAATATAATAATACAGGGAAGAACATCTTTTTCCTTGGCTTACTTCCGGTTACAATAGCAAAAAATGTCCTAAAAACAAATGTGAATGCCCTAGTCTGTTTAAGAGTTCATAGAATGAAGACCTTTACGGTTGGAGGGAACAGAGTGTACTGAAACTAAAATTATAAACCAGCATCCAAAGCAGAGAAAGATAAGCATGAGAAGCCAAAAAAGAAAGGAGCTCTGAGAGACTCAGTGGAAAGCTGTAGTATGTATGACTTATATTAGTGTCCCATGGTTTTACTTCCTCTTACTGCAATTCTGCTGTTGTCACATGATGAACAACAAGAGTCATCCAAGCAAGGGTTTATGACTACTGTCTTCATATTTGTCTATTTATCTTCACAATACAGATCCAACTGAAATTGCCATAGCAATTATAACAATTCAAGTTCATGTCTTGAGCAGAGATTGGGGGAAGATACTGTAGCAAATAGTTTGGATAGATGCAGTCTCTAGCAAATATACTGCTATGAGCTGCTAATACACAGGGGCTTGTATTCTCCACTGTAATGAGCAGTTTGTTGAGTTGAGGTCCCTCTTCATTAAAATCCTTGCCTTGTCTACACATATGCAACCTTAACTGCCCTAATACCTCTATTTTAGGGCTTTATGTATTCCCATAACAAGGGGAAGAAATACAAGGAATCTGAGAGAAATTTATGAAATTTGATTCAAGGCCTTGAGATTTATTCTTTCTGAGCTTGTTATTCAGAAAAAAAAGAAAAGCTAGTTGTAGAACTATTTACTTCAGTTTCCTGAACTGAATAACTTCTACAAAATATTAGTTATTTTCACTAGGTCCCCATATAAAGGACACAAGCAGATCACCTTTATGAATATCTCTCAAAATACCCCATAATTGGATGTTGTTATTGGTGCAATTAATTTGATCTTTATTTCAAGTATTTTATCATTAGTTGTTGGGTTTTTTTTTTAATGACTGCAGCATAGTAGAGTGGCTGACTTTGGGGACATCAACAGTTAATCAGCAGCAGCATCGCAGGACACTGGATGGCCTACAAATCCACTATTTACAGTGTTTGTGAATGTCCAAGCAGTCCTGACTAGCCTGAACTAGCTCAGAGAGAACTTAGCCGCATTAAAACAGGTACGTATGTAAAGTGGGTTCAATCTGTAACTTATGTTTTTAGCTCCTTGGCTAGGCCCTAACATGAGTAAACCAAAACATAATTAGCACAGTGAATTCTTACTGGCTTTGTCGTTAATGTGGCTTTCATTTTGTCAACAGAATATTTATCATAATAAGCTGATTGCCTTTATAAAGCAAGTATGTTGCAGATAAACAGAGGGCAATCTATTTGAGTAGAGTAAGACTAAAGAATCATAGTGCAGGAGAATAACCCATATAACCAAATAAAGATCAGGAAATTAAAGCAGGATTATAATGTTTTAATGTCAAAAGAATGATGCCATGCATAGAGGTCACTATTGAACTACAGCTTTTGTAGGGCTAAATACATAAGGTAATCGGTGAGATACAGTTAGCAAATGAAAACTGCCCCTCATGGAAAGTTAAAATTTTGCCAGGTAAACATTTCTACTCACTATACCCACTCCCACTCCACTGAGAAAACATGAGAAAATTGCTTAAGAAAAATTACATTTAACTGTTTCAATTCTGAGAAAGAATGAAAAACAGTGTGGATAGTTAACATTCAGACAATGCTTGCATCACGTCTCAAGGTCTTAATTTGTCTTAAAACATTTTAGTTTAAAATGTCACACCCTAGAGTGCTTTAGGAAATTAATTATGGAACCTGAAGTAATACCAAAGCTTGATTTATGCAAAGCTTGATTCATTAAGTTGGCAAGAAAACTTTGTGGCAAATATTTTAGTATCCTGCATCCCCATCCTTGCCAGTTTCATCATATAAAGAGCTTATATAAAATTATTTAAAGAATAGAGTCCTTCCTATCATCCAAGTTGGTCAGCCTCATTCATCAATTGACACATATTTTATCCCTCCTATTTCACTTCTTATCAGTGGAGACACACAAGCAAATAAGATTAAAATGCTCAGCAATAGTCCTAAGTTTAACTTAAAGCAGCTTTGTGTGGACTGTCAATGTATCAGCTCATCTTTTTGTGAGTGTGTAGAATAAGAAGGATGAATTATGGCCTAAGAGGGGTTATCTATTTTTTTATATAATGTACTCAGTATTGAAGAAAATAAGCCACCTGGGTTAAAAAAATACTAAATGTTAATTTAATTAACGAAATTATGATGATGTTTCCTGAGCCAACTTAGTCTAATGTGGGGTATTATTGCAGGAAGTATTTTCTTTACTGGAAGTTTAGCCTGGAGAAAAAAAAATGTCATGAGAAGGCTCATGACTTGTAAATGTTTTCACGTTGTCAACTGGGATATTTTTATTTGCCTTTGTGTCAGAAATTGTGTTAAAAAATGAAAAAATGGAATTTGGATGGATGGTTCATCTGGTTCAACATTATAACTCTTGTAGTGTTCAGTACAATGTTGTAGGAAACAACTTAGAGGTAAACAATGGGAAATTTTATTCCCTCAGTCTATCAGCATGGTTAATATATATCCTTAGACAAGGGGGTTGATTTGTTTTGGTTTTTTTTAAGTGGGCCTTACAACTCCCACAGAATCTTGTACTGTAATTCAGGGTATTCTCACTATCATGTTAGCTGCAGTTTGCACTCAGACATGTCAGTCAAAGCTGTGACCAGTTGTATCAAACCTCATATTTTCATTTCATCCAAGTAGATGAGTCCTTAAGCACTGAAAGAGCAAACAACTTTGCTGCCTCACAGATGCGAAAGTAATGGACTTATCCCACATTATTGCAGGAACACATAATTATTCATGTCAATGTATTAAGCTGTATTTTCAACCCTTACTGTTACCATTCTTCCTTTTGTGGCAAGATACTGTAGCAAATGTGAGTATTAAAAAGTAAAGATAGCTCTTGTCACAGGGTTTGTATGGCTATTAAACGTTGATCTAGATCAAGGTCCACTATACACTAAACACTCTGTAAGCACAGCAGAAGACAAGGGGGTTTGGGAGGTTTGGTTGGTGGGTTTTCCAGACAGGGGATTGTTTGTTTATCTGGGGCATAGGAAGCTCACAGATGAGGCAGTAATGAACAATATTATAAAGTAAACTTATTTTCATTTTGTTATATAAGCATCTTTCATCAACCTAAGAAACAAGGAGGAAAAAGTTTGACAGAATATATACAGACAACTCATCCTTATTTTTTCTGTTCTACTCTGCTAAATTCACTGTTATTCACTCCCATTATAGACTACTCATAATGCTATTGGTTTTTTATCAGCATCATGTCAATATCTGATTAGACTCAAATAAGCTTCTTCTGCCCTCTCTAACTCAATACTAATCTAAAATGCCTTGAGTGCCATAGCAGAGTTCTAAACAGTCTAATATTTCTGTGTGAAAATCTGCGTTATTGGCAGCCTGACATTTATCCCTGTGATGTGAAATTCCAGCTGTGTCTCAGGGGGGAATTCAGATGGCCTTGCACTAACTACAGTTCTCAAGATTGTACATACAGGTAACAGTAAGGCAACTGGAAATAGCTTTGACTAATCATCTGTTTAGAAGTATACAGGATCTAAGATATTTTCCTGAAAATGTAAGTAAATTTCTGTATATATATATTTTTTTTAAGATATATTTTTTAATTCAACTCCTAATGTCCTAGGCAAAGTTAGTTTCTTAAACTGGCATCTGTCCAAATAATCTACTAATAAGGCTGCTTTTGTTGCCAGCTAAAGCCCTAATTGCTTGGAAGATTTCAGATAGATCTGAAGGAAAAAAGACCCCTACACAAAATCTTCTTTGTTTATGAATATATCTTTATATCTTCACATAGCTACCTTGTTCCTTCAATTAGGGTGGGCTTCAGCTGTGTCCTAGAACCCTTTATACTCTCGTTGATGCGGCTTGAAACAAATAGATCCTGCCTGCTGATTTCTGAGGAAGACATACAGAGAAATGACAGAAATACCTTGTTCATGACCTAGAAAGCTTTTTCTTATGCAAATATTACCATGTAGTATAGCTAAGGTTTCAAAGAGATAGAATGGTAAGTTATTAAAAATTCCTTTAATTACAGTGTCTGCTATTAGTTATCCATATTATTAGTTGATTATATTTTGCTCCACATACTCTTCTGGTTATGTTGTAAAAGTAAGTGCAGAGAAAAGAAAGTTTTGAAATATTTGTAATGAATATATGTAAAAGCATCTTTAAAGAACATAATTTGGCTCTCCACTAAAATGATAACCTGTATGTAAAATGATGTTCCACAGAGCAAAACATTGAAGAAATAGTCCTAAAGTTCCAATGGAAAAGATAGTAGGGGTTCAAGCTGTTGCATGAAGCAGAGAAACCTCCACTTGAGAATGAAATGATTAAAGTATTGGAGTGAAACTCATTCAATTCCACAAACCTGAGTTTTGTGTTACGATATGAAGACATCATAGGGAATTTAGTATCAGTAAAGATTAAAATTTTGAACATAAACATTTGTTGGCTTCATGTGGAACAAAGGATTATCCTTTTATGTAAAATGAAAAAAAAAAAAAGAAATTGATCCAGGTTTGGAGAGATATATGTATGTACACTGTCTGCAAAATTCATAGTATATGTTCAGTATTGTGAACTTTGAAAACTGCTGAGTTTCAGAGTATATTTGAGTTGTCATCAGATGACTAAGACTGAGATATATTACAGACATTACAGGGACACCAAAATTTTCAATAATCCAAATGGATTACAAGAACTTTTCAGAGCTATTAAAATAATTTCTCCCTATTTAACTGTGGTTTTTACCTAGCACACCTTGATTTTTGTTTTATGAATCCATTTGCCTAATAACTATGTGCAAGTGCATTCAAATTTCCCTTCTTCTAAACCAACATCTTAGGAAAAACTCATATACAAAAAACTTCTGAATTCTTCTGCATAACTTGAACTATGAATTCTTGAGCACAACTTGTTTCTGCAAGGACAGAGCTGTAACTGGACTATGTCGTATTAGTTATCTCAACAGTTTATGGCTTCTGCACATATTTCAGACTGTTTCTGCTGCTTGAGAAATATCCACAGAAACTGGTTTATATTATTGCCTCATTTATCACCCTAAACCAGATAAACTGTGTCTGATGGACACACCTACTAGGTTGCTTACTTTTAAACATGAAGGATATAGCTGATTGTCTTTCATAAGATCATCTCTGAATATCTCTGGATAAATCATAAATTTGTATCATTTAGAAGTGATAAGGATCCTGTTTTGGGAGATCAGTTGCAGATCTTGGAAGACTGAACATAAGCTGTTGTAACACCTAATTATCTGCTATTTATATATTTATTTAATAAATTCTTCATGTTTTCCTTGGAGGATTTGTGTTTAAATCAAAGTTTTCATCTAGTATAGATAGGGTGAATACAAATTGTTTGACACTATGCCAAGCCTATTTTGGAAACTTGATACAAGCCTCCTTTGCAAAACTAATTGATCACCTGTTTTTCTTAGCTTACCCTCTACCATGTTCCCTCTTGAGGGCACGGAGGAAAGAAAATAACTTTTGTGATGAAAGAAAAAGAAAAAAAAAATCAATCCATTCCTTCAAGCAGGTACCCTGGGTCGCAAATATAAGTTAGTCTAGGTGTTATTTAGGCAGCCTAAGTCCTCTAGCCTGTAGTTAGACAGGTACCCAAGTATTGTGCTGCTGAAGTGGCAAAAGTCCTGTGACTTTGGTGGATGTATGGTACAACTACTTCTCTGCCCTGTTCCTGCCTCCTGCATAAGCACACATTGAAGCAAACTAGGGAAGAGAAAGAAGGAAACAAAGTACAATGGACTACAGCTGTCATATTCTGTACCTACTGCTTGCTTTGAGAAATCTTACCATAGTTTTAGGAGTCAAAGCCACCACAGAGGAGAGGGAGAAGGCTATGCAGCCACGGAAGTTTCTTCCATGTAGCCAGCAGCCTGCAAACAGCATTGGGTAACAATAAGCAAAAGTACCTGGAGGTTGGGGAGAAGGAGCTGATTACTGTTCCTTATTATGGTCCTCCAGTGCTTCATCTAAAAAAAGACTTATTCCTAAATTACAGATAACATTTAGAGTACTCATGTGAGCCTGTAAGTATGAAAGATTTTTCTACAAAAGAAAAAAACTTTTCTCTCCTGAACTGGGAGCTTCCTAGGCAGATAGGGATTCAGTTATATATTTTGTGTTATGGTTTTAGACCTTCCAATTTCTCTGAAAGAATGTGCATATGTCAATGTGTTATGTCTGAAATAAATTTAGCTGCACTAACTCCCTTGAAGATAAAATGTAAGTGTATGACTGCAGCTGCTCCTAGTCCAACCAGCTCTGACTGGCATGATTTTGGTGCCACCCATGCAAGACATTTAATGTGTCTCGCTCACATATGGAGAGTTGAATTCATACCTTTAATACTTTGTTGTTATTAACACCTTTATCCTTATGTACAGCTGGTTACTGCTTGGCATTCTTTTTTAAGAGGAAAACTTCTTGAAAACCTAAGACTATTTGAAACTGCTCTCTGGGGTGACTATAAACTAAAACCCCAGATTTGGTCTTCTTTCCTGTGAGGTAATTCCAGTATAATCCTAGAAGAGTTCCAGATACTGCCAGCAATGTGTCACTCATTTAGACTTGTGTCCAGCCAGAATCCTCATTTAGCAGCTTATCATGTTTTAACTCGGCTCTTAGACCACTTCTAAAACATACCTTTAATAAAAGTATTAATAATCATAAAATGGTTGTGTTGGAATCTTACCTTATTTCCTGCCAAAATGTATTCTGGTGTGGATTCAGCAACTTCTGCTTGTGTTGAATAGTACTATTTCCACACAGGCTACATTTATATGAGAGTCAGAGTGTCTGGCTTTTTTGCTCTGGGCACCATTTCCAGTCACATGAACAGCTTGATTCAGATGTTAGCAGTCACTGACATTTTCAGGAATGTTGTTAAAAAAAAAAAATCATAAACGCCTTGAGAAATTTCCGTGCTTAAAAGGCTTATCAAAAAAAGTTACTGGAAATACATTGTGTTATTTATGAGGAACAGTCACATCAGTGTTCATTGTAGCACGATACATAGCTATACAGTGTTAAGGAAGAAAACTACATTGATTAAAGTTCCGTCTTTACATGCCTCCACAAGTTCGTTTAAGTGGGACATGTGTGCAGATCAGGCAAGAACACACCCTTTTAATTTTAAAAAGATATCAGAGCTTGAGAAATTAAATGGGATGAATTCCACTTCTGGATGACAAAAGTAATGGTAAATCTGTGATTGGTGTCTAAGCTTCCAGTAAACTCCCTTCGTTCACTTTAAACATGTTTTTCAATTTTATAAGGGATTTTGATTTTATTTTCTTAGATTTGAAGGAGCTCTCCATCAGGTTTGCAAGAGTTTTGTGGAGTAGGGGGTAAAGGGGCAGGAGAGAGATTTGTGGTTTACATTTCATAAGACTGCAGTACTGGAGACATTTGGAATTTAGCTCTCATTTGTTCCAATTCCTTTCAGTCTCTGAGCAAGTCTTGTGTTCAGAAGGTGACCTCAAGGTGTATAGCTATGTCCCTGGATCAATGCATTACAGGATAAGAGGTAGCTGGGTCCAAGCATGTGACAGATTCTTATTCCTGTTTGTGTAAAGTTACATGGATTATTTTAAGCCTTCCTCCTACCCAAAAGGTTTGCAGCTAGTAAAGATCTGTGAATGCACACTTTGCAGGAAAAGCCTATAAACATTCAGTTGATGTCAGATTTCCAAATTATGGGCAGATCATCTGTATTATGCTTGCATGTTAAGTCAATCAAACATTTGTCAGAAATGGGCTGATTTTATATGTTTGGCATGGACAACCATTAGAAAGAATCAAAGATATTAATAGTAAGGGACACTCTTAGCAAGAATATTTTGTTCAGAAACTAATGGGAACCTAATTTAGTGGTCAAGTCCCTCAAAGATGAATTACTGTCAGGGAACTCCCCATTCATGTGTATTTTGGATGCAATAAGCATGTTAGACTGAATGAGCATGAGCTACACAGCAATGGTGCATGTGCTTAGAAAATCTAACCTATATAAATAGGTAATATGACTTTAAAAATTTGAAAAATCATCCTTTTGAATTCAATTTGGCTGTAGAATAGTCACATGAGTGACTTAAAGACCAAATACACTCCAGATCACCACCCTATGGAGCTTCCTCTGCTGCAGACATCAGACTGTGGATGGGATCCCCTGAAATTATGATGCAGGTTTCAGTATCCAAGGAGGGCTATACACTGATCATTTACTGAGTCATGTACATGAATGGAATATTTTGTCTTTAGTGCTACATAAGCTAATTTAACTGCAGGGACACCAGAAATCACTCCTGAATCTATTTTTCCCAATTATCAAATCTTTTTTCTTAACAATAAGACAAGGGTTGATTAAAATTGTTGATCTACAAGGAAAGTCCTGCACATGAAGACATTTTCCTACAACAAACACATTTCTGAGGGTTCCACTAAGTTGAGAGAAGAAAGTGGATTTTAACTTGTTGTTTCTACACATCAGGAAAAAAAATATAGTGAGTTCACTGTATATTTAGTAATAGTACCTAGGGAACTGTCGAACTGTCATAATACTAAAGGTAGAGGATGGGGGGAGGGTGTTGAGCTGTTTGTTTTCATGCTTGTTTTTCTAGAACATAGCGTGCATTAAAATCATTGCCCTACCAAATTCTTGCCTAGGGTAGCTATATAAGGTTTGTTTGTTTGTTTTTTCCACTCCAAAACAAAGGCTGTTGAAGGCAAGCTGGAAATGTTATTTCTTGGAAACTGAGTCATAAGGTACAAAAGCTTTACCACAGAAAAATCTTATAAAGGTTCTCAATGTTAGGAAGTCAGAACTTCCTTTATGTAACAATCTCCTCCAAGGAGGTGATACCCTGTAATAGCCTTGTTATTGGCCCTCCAGATGCTGTAAATGCAAAGTTACATTAGATTGTGAAGGAACCATTAACTGCCCACCAAGTTCTAGTCCTAACTCCGTTACCAAAATGCGGTTTTAGGACTGAAACCTATACTACATGAAACTTAAGAACTGTAAGGTGGAGCTGACCACTGCTTCAGAAATAAAAAGCAGCAAACAGAATATTTATAACATAAGTAATGTGTTCAGTAAGTGCATTTGTCTTTGAACATTCGGGATACAGAAAGCTCTTTCACTGCTTTCAAATCCTGTGATATAATACCNTGGTTGGTTGGTTTGGTTTTTTTTTTTTTGTGGGTGTTTTGTCAGGTGAATCCTCTCCCTGGTACAGAAACCTGTATGAAATTCAGTGAAATTTAGATTTTAGCCTTTATTTTACCTTCTGACCTCTATTACTTGCTGAAATACACTTGCTGAAATACAGCTGAGTACAGTGCTTCATCAGAGCACCTACAGAGTGCCACATAAAGTAAGTTAAGGTAACTATTTTGCACGAACAATTTCTTATATGATATAAAGCATCTCCAGAATGCTGGATGGATATTAAATTTCATAGTATCCTGTACAGATATATCACTGATATTACTGAGATAGAGAGAGTCATAAAGCAATTACAGTATCACCTTGGCCTTTACATCATATTATGCATTTCAAAGGCTGAGGTAGTATTCCCACAGAAGTCCTGCACTGGGAAAACATGCAAATCTTACTCTCAATATTATCCTGAAACAGTAACTTCATTGTTCTTCTGGCTGCTGTCAGCTGCAGGAAAAACGCCAGGCAGGATTTCCTGTGCCTTCTCTGTGTTTGTGGGCTGAGAAGAATCNTAGAGGATGGGGGGAGGGTGTTGAGCTGTTTGTTTTCATGCTTGTTTTTCTAGAACATAGCGTGCATTAAAATCATTGCCCTACCAAATTCTTGCCTAGGGTAGCTATATAAGGTTTGTTTGTTTGTTTTTTCCACTCCAAAACAAAGGCTGTTGAAGGCAAGCTGGAAATGTTATTTCTTGGAAACTGAGTCATAAGGTACAAAAGCTTTACCACAGAAAAATCTTATAAAGGTTCTCAATGTTAGGAAGTCAGAACTTCCTTTATGTAACAATCTCCTCCAAGGAGGTGATACCCTGTAATAGCCTTGTTATTGGCCCTCCAGATGCTGTAAATGCAAAGTTACATTAGATTGTGAAGGAACCATTAACTGCCCACCAAGTTCTAGTCCTAACTCCGTTACCAAAATGCGGTTTTAGGACTGAAACCTATACTACATGAAACTTAAGAACTGTAAGGTGGAGCTGACCACTGCTTCAGAAATAAAAAGCAGCAAACAGAATATTTATAACATAAGTAATGTGTTCAGTAAGTGCATTTGTCTTTGAACATTCGGGATACAGAAAGCTCTTTCACTGCTTTCAAATCCTGTGATATAATACCTGAGCCAATTTCTTAGTTCTTCTACATGTGCGATGCACCAGATGTGACAGTATTTATGATGATCCAGGCACTGGAATTCTTATATAGAGGAAAATCAAGAATTTTAAAGTGAATTGCTGATCAAGATAGAGGAGATTCATACCTAAGTAGGAGGATTCAAACGACACAGGGAAAAGCCAGATTATGGAGTGACATGAAGGTCTGCACTCCCTTTATCACTGCTCAGAAGCGTATCTTACTTTACACATGCAGTAAGAGAAAATCTCCTCATGTTCTTTATGTGTGTGGGGGGGGGGTTTCTGGGGTTTTTTTGTTTGGNAAATTTCATAGTATCCTGTACAGATATATCACTGATATTACTGAGATAGAGAGAGTCATAAAGCAATTACAGTATCACCTTGGCCTTTACATCATATTATGCATTTCAAAGGCTGAGGTAGTATTCCCACAGAAGTCCTGCACTGGGAAAACATGCAAATCTTACTCTCAATATTATCCTGAAACAGTAACTTCATTGTTCTTCTGGCTGCTGTCAGCTGCAGGAAAAACGCCAGGCAGGATTTCCTGTGCCTTCTCTGTGTTTGTGGGCTGAGAAGAATCAATCCCAGTATGCAAATATACTATATTACCTCAGAAATTAGGTGCATGTCAGTGAATATACTCCCAGTTTTAACACTGGCTACTGGGCCTATCATACAGCCTCTAAAAGGGAAGAGTCTGCGTTATGAGAGAAAGATAGCAAGAAGATAGAGAAGATAAAAGCTAGGCTTGGTACTGAAGAGACTGGCAGATAAACTCTACTGCTTGTTTTGGAATTTTAGAAAGAAAGCATACTTTATGACAGTGCTGGACAGAGTCAGGGAATAATTCCTCCAATCATGCACGATGAATCAAGAGTTAGTTACAGAATGTATTTCCCCATCTACATACATATTTATAACATATGCATATTCTATTACTTTCCAAGTACTAATCTTAATGTTGTCATGAACTTCACAACAGCCACATCTCCACTAATTGGGTCGGTACTAGTTCTCTGCCTGATCTTGCATTCTTTAGATAGAGACAAAAACCAAAAAAAGTATTACAGAAGACACATCTGTTTAGTACATATCATACTTAACACAAGATGTTATCATTTCTCAAGATAACACATGCTATCAGAGGGCCATTCTGTCTGTAACTTTCAAAAAATTCATTTACTCAAATGAGATTTAACTGAAATTAGAAAACTGATTCTACTTTAGCTTAAACCAGAATATTCCACCTTTTGCACTTTTCTTTCTTGCATTAGACTAGTCATTAAGAAAATAGAGTTGTTTTGTTTATACAAAGCCATAAAGCTGTTTTCTAACAATTGCAAGTATTGCAAAATTGTTTCAAAGTTCAAACTGAAAATTAATCCTGGCATCTGTCATTATTTTCTGATGATACCCTGGGCAATTCATGCAGCTGAATTTGTCAGTAATGCTTTGCATGCTCAGCCAATACATGTATGAGGAGTACAGCAACAGAAATCTCACATATGTCTTGGTATTGCTCTGCCCCTTTCTCAAGTGTTGACAGATTATGTACCTTGTCAAAAGCTGTTGAGAAATTAGGTGACAGAAATGCCTGAAGCCTAAGGACTCTGCCCAAGTCACTGAAGACCAAAGTGCTTAAAAGAAGCTTGTTACTTTAACTAAAGTAATTTCCCTGCTTTGGGGTCCTCAGCTGGCCTTAGACTCTACTATCTTCTCAGGAGGGTCTAAAGATATAACTGCCTAGTATTGTAAGTTGCACAAGATAAGGCAGACTCTGTTTAAGGGCAAACAGAATCATAGAATCATTTGGGTTGGAAAGGACCTTAAGGGTCATCTAGTCCCAACCCCCCTGCCATGAACAGGGACATCCCACCAGATCAGGTTGCCCAAGGCCCCATCCAGACTGGCCTTGAACACCTTCAGTGATGAGGCAGCCTATGCCAGTGCCTCACCGCTCTCATAGTGAAGAAATTCTTCCTTATGTCTAGCCTAAATCTGCCCCTCTCCAGTTTATACCCACCCACCCTAGTCCTATCACTACAAGCCTTTATAAAAAGTCCCTCTCCAGCTTTCTTGTAGGCCCCTTTCAGGTACTGGAAGGTTGCTATAAGATCTCTTTGGAACCTTCTCCTGGCTGAATAAGACCAACTGTCTCAGTCAGTCCTCGTACAGGAGGCACTCCAGCCCTCTGATTGTCTTTGTAGCCCTCTTCTGGGCTTGTTCCAACAGCTCCACATCCTTCTTATGTTGAAGATTTCATAACTGGACACAGTACTCCAGATGAGGTCTCACAAGATTGGAATAGAGGGACAGAATCACCTCCCTTGACCTGCTGGTCACGTTTCTTCTGATGCAGCCCAGGATACACTTGGCCTTCTGGGCTGTGAGAGCACATTGCTGGCTCATGTCGAGCTTCTCATCAACCAGGACACCCAAATCCTTCTCTGCAGAGCAGCTCTCAATCACATCATCCTTTATCCTGTACTGAAGTCAGCGATTGCCCTGACCCACATGTAGGACCTTACACTTTACTTTGTTAAGTCTCATGAGGTTCTCACAGCCCCACTTCTCCAGCCTGTTGAGGTCCCCCTGGATGACATCGTGTCCTCTCAGTGCAGCAATTGCACTGCTCAGCTTGGAGTCATCTGCAAACTTGCTGAGGGTGCACTCAATCTTACTGTCTATATCATTGATGAAGACATTAAAGAGCACTGGTCCCAGTGCAGACCCCTGAGAAGAAGATTTGACTGTAGTTACAACTATGTCCTTTTAATTGTTCCTCAAGCATGGAAAGGAAGAGATGGAAAGGAAACTCTGCATGCAGTAGCCACATAGATATCTATTTAGATTTTGTTACAAAAACATATCCTGGCTAAAGGTTCAAGCACTGTGGCAGATTTCCTCATATTACATTTCAAACCAGCCCAAGAACCTCCAATTTCACTACTAACAAAAGCATATTGTTTTGATGTACAGTTTATATGCTTATATACCACTCCCTCCATTCCATGCTGAGTTTCATGTTAAAAACCACTCAATTTTAAGATACATGCCTGGACTGTTTTTTCATAATGTTCTGATTTTTTTAACTTAGTTGAACATACTTGAACTATGTAACATTTCTTTGTTTTACTTTGAAATAAAGCAAGTTACATTTTTCTTCCAGTTAAAAAGATTCTTACCCTTAAGATGTAAAACATTAGCTGTATAAGCAATATGGTTAAAAAACCAAACTTAATTGCTTCTGTTTGCAGAAGGTTTCTTACAAGACATCTTTATGGTGTAAAAGAAACTATAATTTGTAAAAGATAATACTAGTTAAAGATCAGGAGTAGCTCATGAAAAAATGTCAAACATTTTAAAATTTCTAATTTAAATTAATATAAGAAGATGCATTTCTTAAGGCAATATCTTGACACAATATAAGTGTGAGGAATTCACTATAATGGCAAAACACTTACCTTCAGAAGAATCAGTGTGGAGGTTCTTGTTTTTTTTACTTTGTACCTGATCAGATGCTTGTATCAAGTCTTAATGCTGACTCTCTCCACCCCTGTTGTGGTAAAAATAATGATAGCCAGTAGGTTTGGCAAAATGAATAACAGTAACATTTGGCTTTTTGCCTGAATTTAATTGAAGAATTGTATTAGAAGATGTGCTGTTATCATCAACTGCCAAGAAGCATTTGGATAATGCTTCTTTAGACAAGGAAGAAGGAAGATTTTTCTTCTTGTTTCCAGAGCCCTACATGTAGCAGACAACACTGTCAAACAGATAACAAATAAGAACTTCCTGGTGAATAGGAGAGACAAAAAGTTATACTATTTAGTTTTTCTATTAAAAAATGCAATTCCAAATGTAGAGGGAGAAAATTACCTTTTCTTATGGGTTTCAGGATGAAGAACTCAGGTGATAGAGTTTCAGCTGCAAGATACTTCACCCAGGTACATTCTTTGAACACCAGTAGTCAGACCTCCTTTTCCCTCTTTTTATAGATCATCGATGGAAATTAACAGTTCTTGCAGGGCTGTGAAACTGCACCTGTGCCTCTTTACCATCCCTCCTGTCTCTGCCACAGGTGTCCCTGTGCCTGTGTCAGTGCTGCATTAAGGATATCAGCAAGCATTTACATGTATCTTTCTCTGTGGGCTGTGTTAAGACTCTACAGGGAGGAACCAGAGAATGATAAACACTTAAAAATACAGGAAAGGGGGAAAAGAAGAAGCTCCTGGAAGAATGTAGATTGAAAGCCTTTGTTCTCCTAATGGCTGTTAGTATAACAACTTTCATACTTCACAGACATCAGGGCAATCTCTGCTTGTACGCTTGAATGAGCATATACACCTCTTACATTTAAATGGAGACAAACGAATGTGGTAGGGAGTAGAACAGGGGAAAGGAGAAAACAGACGAAATAAAATAAGATGAAAATAAAGATAAGCAGACAAGAGAAAAACCAGAATAGAAGACCAAAATAATAATAATAATAAGATGAGATAGAAAGAATATGGCACAAACTTTTTTTCCCCCTTTATTTCTTGCATTACATCATATGTCAGGAAAGGCCTGAAGTGACTGGCAGACATTAAGATCATGACCATCGGCCTAGCCCCCTTCAGAGGAAGGTTATAGCAGCTACTTATGCCAATGGCAAGCAGGGGCTTCTCCCCAGCCCTGTATCAGCTACGTGTTCACTGTAGCTGGTAGAGCCAACAGGATTGTGCAGCAAGAGAGATGCCTCAGCATATTGTTAAAATGAGGGGCTGTGGGGAACAATCCCACTCTTTTGAGCAGGAGTAAGCTGTTAATTGCTTTCCATTAAGACTGACAGTCCTTCTGGCAGGGAGAAAGGTTTCTTGCTTCCTCACAGTAGCAGATCCTCTCTGCTCTCCCACTCTGGTGACACAAAACTGAGGGTTGGCACTGAGTTCTTCTGAACCTGTTTAAGGCAGAGCAGATGTATAACAGCTTCACAGTTCAGAGCTGTATGCTATAGGTTGGCAAGCCAACTAGGACAGTAGTTGTATGATCTCTTGTCTTTTGGGACTAACATCAAAAAAGAACACCAGTTTTCCCCTTGCATATAAAATCTTTTAAATCATCACTGTAGAATTTATCTTGGGCTGGTCTGGCTCCACTGGGCTGAAAAAAGCTTGTCTCATACACAGTAATGTCTAGTGTGTGTTCTGCAGCACTACAGCTGTGCTTGGTGAGGTTCAGTAAACTCACAGTTACGAACCAGAGGACATACTGCTGGGATAGAAAGCTGAGTGCAGGCAGAGTAATGAAGACAGGAGACATCTGTGACACAGTGCAGTAATTAGAGTGTGAATTGAGATCAATCCTCAGGAAATTCGTTCTATTTAGGCAATGACAAATAATTTTTTTCAATAAAAAACAGTTCTACAGATTATTCCTAAATTATTCCTAAATTATTTTTGAAACCTTTTAACTGCACTGTAAATGTAACAATTTCAGATTTTTGCCCCAAAATGCTAGATAAATGAGCACACACACAACAGGCTTTTCCACCTGCACAAAGAAATCATTACAAAGTGTTTAAGTCAGCCAGGAAAACAGGGGTGGTGACCCCAGTATGAGACTATATATCAAATCCTAGACTTAACTCTTAATCATATAAGGCTTTTGTAAGCATTTGTATAAAGGCAAGCATGTGGATGGTTGAGAAGAAAAAAAAGCTGTACGTTGAATACTGCTGTATATATCTTTATTTGATACACTTTCATAAGGAAGCAGTTAAGTTGTGAAGAATTTTGTGAAGTTTTGTGCATTTTTGGTCATAAAACGCATAGTTTTCTCTGGTTTGTTTTCACATGTATTTGTTAGGTTTTTCTGCATAGTTTGATTAGTGAAGTAGAATCCTGGGAAAATAAACAGCCCCCATGCATGGGTTTTCATTCACATTTATTGACAGAGCAAACTAATTAAGTAGAGCTAGGCTTAGATAACAAATTAAAAATCTAATGCTGAAACTGGGAATCAATCTCCATGTTAGCATTGCCAGTGATGTCAGCAGGAGTATAGGTGTTATATTTGTGATATTCTACACCTAAATAAATAAGTATGGCTAAGCTAGCAATTTCTTTAGAATAGTTACTTTTATTCAAATATAATTTGCAGATTTTGAATCAAGTTTTTTCCCCTTAAGCCATGCAAATACAAAACTGCATATAACCACCCAACACAAGAAAGTAGAACATTAAGAAAATCACCACAACTGAACACCAAATCCATGAAGCTGTCACCACTGCAGCTTTTAAAAATATCCATGTTTCTCTTCCTGTAGTCAATATTTCCCTTCCTAGGCTCCTTTTCTGATCTCTCTTTTGGTAAACTTTGAAACTGCGCTGTTTCTCCTAGCTCCTGTTACTTGTTCTTCCACTTCTCGTCTCTTGCTCATATGTTGAATTGCCTTTTTCTCTTAAAATTTTACGGCACAGTTTATACATGGAGATGAATGTGCAAAACCTCGGGGTACAATGGTGGGACTCTTGAGAAGTTATAGAGTTTTCATCTGTTGTTTGAGATTAGCAGAGTAAGATGACTGTGAAAAAATAATGATCCTATCCTGTCAGGGCAGAAAGAAACATATTATGTTTGAAAATAAAGCATTTTTTTCTAGGGGGAACAAAATCAGTTTTCTTTATGTCAGTGACCCATATAAATGATACAAACCCTAGCAACTCCAAACCCAGCAGTGTGTTTCAGGAAATCCAGTTTAGTTTCCTTGGAGTCTGCAGTGAGGTGAAGGCTCCTGTAATTGGTAATGCATTGTCCTGTAATGTTGAGCAAAACCTGCCTACAGCCAGAAGAAGAAAACCCAGAGCTTGAGATAACATCTGAATGGTTTCCAGTTTCTGAGATAGGTGTATCCATGTACTTGAGATTGCTATTGTCAACTCCTCTGGCCAAGGTCATGCCCTTGTGTAAACACAAGAGTTAGCAATGGTACAGTGGTTTTGCAGAGCTGGAATTTTCAGAGTATGTTAAAGATATAGGAAACCTGCTGAGGGTCCAGCTCCCAGTCACAAGGTCCAGAGACTAATCAGCACGGCAAAGTGCATGGGGTGGGAAGGAAAGCCAGTACAGGGCATTCCGACTTGCTCAGTGGCAAACCTTGTCATCCAACCTGTGTTTCCAGCAGTCTGTATGTATGCTGGGTTACATAGTAATTGGAAAGGGAGACATTCTGTGGAGCAGTATTTGGTGATTGCCATCCTCATTTGCATGCATTGACTATTTGCCCACGCGGATGCCCTGAAAGTTGGCAATATGGTGTAGGAGGAGGTGATAAGATTAATGTATTTGCTTAGAGTGAAAAAACCTGACATGATGCTGACCCACCCTGATTAACTCCTAGATGTTCTGCCTTTGAAGAAAAGAATAGAGGAACTTCTGTTAGAGGTTTTCTTTTTCCTTGTGACAAATTATATTTCAAGAAGTATGATCAAAGAACTGCTTTACCAAACAGATACTTTTTTGATTTTTGCATGTCCAGAATTTAGGAATAAATGCTATTTGACACCATGTACAGTTTTATTTTATTTGGATGGTGTGCATGCTGTAGGTATACATAGATCTGTAGATGTAGGTGCTCATATAGCTAGATATTTAATGTAAAAGACTACAAGTAAATTTAAGAGGAGAACATATTTAAACCATTTTTAAATCTACTTTAAAAAAAAAATGAGATGTCAACTATTTAGATATATTTTCATACCTTCTTGGAACATTTTTGCTTTGTAGCTACACTGCTGCTGCCATCAGCCCGAGGACTGCATAGCACTTACTCCTCATGGAGTTGTAAGAATGTCTTCTGGAGTGAGCCCAGCTCTTCGTGTCACGTTGCAGTCTCTCAAACGATCGTGCAGTGCCACCTACTTGTTGCTGCTGAGGTTTGCAGAAAACCAGTTACAATCAAAACCAGCTGTTCCTCAACAACAGTTTATTAGAGAACCAAATTGCTTGATTTCCTGGGAGGGGGGTCGTGCTGTTCCCTCCACCTCCAACAACAATTTATTATTCCAACAGCATTTTTAATAATTATATAATATTTTAAAATATAACTATTCTATTTCAAATTTAGAAGGCTTAAGATTCTTACTATAGCACACAAAACATGCATATCTGAACAATATACAAAGTTACTAAACTTCTAATGGGCAATAAGAAGTGGTGCTTGAGAGGAGTAGTTACTAGAAAGATAAATAACTAGAGAAAAAAAAGGATTCCCTCTACATATGATAAGATCTTATGAAAATAAAGGCAAGAGGTGGCTTACAAAGCAGGCCCAGGAAAATGTAACAGTATAATCATGCACATGAAAGCTTGCAGCAGTAACACGATAGGATTCATTGGGGCTGCTCCCACAGTTAATAACAGAAGGACACCCTTCAGTGCATAACCAGATTGCAGAAGAAGGTAGCAGTATGGCCAGCCTCATTGTAACTATGTGGTATAAACTAAAAAGTAGATTGAATAGCTTCTTTTTGATTCTTAAATTTACTGCATGGTTTCTCACAGTTGTATGAAAAGTTTTCTATCATTCTGTAAAGCTGTATCTCAGGCACTTATGTGGTAATCTGCACTTGAGCATAATCAAACCGAAGCCAAAGGGGAGACCTTATTGCTCTCTACAACTACCTGAAAGATAGAAAGAGTCATTGGGCACTAGAACAGGCTGCCCAGGGAGGTGGTCGAGTCACCTTCCCTGGAGGTGTTTAAGGCACGGGTGGACGAGGTGCTAAGGGGTACAGTTTAGCGTTTGATAGGAATGGTTGGACTCGATGACCCGGTGGGTCTCTTCCAACCCGGTGATTCTGTGATTCTATGAAAAATAAATATGATTGTAGCTCTTATGGCTAGAGAATGCAATTTGAAAACACAAACATTAAAGGCTTAAACTCCCAAACATTAATTAAATATTTTCTCTTATCTCCAGGCTTACTTTAAAAATAAATGAATATGTATATGAATAAACTCTAAGTCTGAGCGTACTAATGCATGATCTCTTCATCTACAGTGTTGAAACTGATTTTAAATCCTGGATGAAAACAATTTCAGTTCAGATTGAGAGAGATAGTATATTTACAGCCTTTGGCAGAATAGTGATTTTGTACAGGTCTCTGGGTGTCTTTTATAGCATGTAAAAGTTTCAAAGTGTGATGCATGATACCTGCAGAAATTCAGGTCCTTTGATAAATAAGATTTACTATTTTATAACCAGAATCTTTATTTCCATCTGATCTTCAGATTTTTGTTCAAGACTGGAATTTTTGGCAGGTGAGGATGAAGAGTGTCTAAGCTTTCAGCAGGTCAACTTCTGGCAAAAGCAGAGAAGTTCTCTGCAGATGTGAGGATCAAATCCATTAAAAAGACCACCAGAGTATGAAATATATATTTTTCTTTATTATTTGTTGCTTGTTCAAAAGGATTCTGTTCTCTTAAGCAACATACATGCATCCTTATAATGCTTTTAGGATCTCCTGTTTTAGAATATTTTGAAGAATATCTGTGTGAAAACATAAAAAATATCAGTGGATGGCACTGTTGGCTTGCAGGTAGAGAACAATCACCTAAATTATAAAATGTACACAGATTTTAGGATTAGCTGCATCTTGATTTGCATTTGCCTCACACTTCATGGAATCTGCCATATTTAATCAAATTTGTCTTTCTTAAGCAAAGTCTGTTTTCATGATGAAACCATAAAATTGGATAGTCCTTTAATTCTGACATTTTGCGGCTCACTTGCAATACAAAACGTTTGGACACAAATATTACACTGAAAAAAAATTGTCCCTACAATTACTGCAAGTAACATACTAGGTTTTGAAACACTGAGATGGCTGATTTTACCTCTTTAGTCCATAAACACATAGCATAATGACCTGGTTTACTGAAATCTTGTACAAATGACACATTTTTCCATCTCTAGGGTACTTTGGAGACTTAATCTCTCATTCGGGCTCTGATGACTTTGTCTCAGCTGATCACAAGTTCCCTACGAGTCCCTGAATGCTATGAGCATATTTGAAACAAGGTAAGACAGAGAAAATAATGTTGCTGGAAAGGTGTAATGTGGTAGGCTATGCAAAGCAGTCACGGAAACCAAATGACAAAGCAATTTTCTTCACTGGAGCACAGCACACTGAGCTAGTTTAATGCTTGGCAGAATTTATTCTATGTTGCAGCTCAAGCACTATACACACAGCAGGAAGAGGTACCCCACAATTATTTCTTTACAGATCATATACTTGTCTTGGGGATAATGAATTGCCAGGTACATTTGCTGCAGCAAGCTTAGGCTTGCATCCCTCATAATGGGGTTAATTCTATAAAAATAAATGCACTTTAAGGTCATAGCCATGTTTTATACACAAACTAAAACTCAGTCTCAGTGTCAAACTTAATTTGAAGCTTCACTGTGGATACATTCTTGAAGGCTGTTTGTAAGCTTACTTAAAGAGGAAAGAGGAAGACTACACATCTCTGTGGGATGGATGGACCAGGCACAAGGTACACTGATATATTGTGTATACACTGTGAATTTTACAGCATGATTTGCAATCAAGCCTGCCAAGGGATCTGCTCCTGGATGAGACTCCATGTAATGTGGCAATGGCATAGGATGTTTATAAGTTTAAACAAAACTTACTTCATCATTCTGACAGTATGGCATTTATCTGTAGGTATTCCTACTCCAGTATACACGAAGCTAGGTTGCTAGGTGGAGCTAAACCTGCCAAGGCTTCCAGGAGCCTGGAAGGACAAAGATTATCACTGAATTAGCTGGGGTACTTTTGTCCTCCATTCAAAATTCCAGCTGGGATGGAAGGGGGGCCAAGACTGTGAGTGTCTGGCTAGGGGCAAAAAGAACAGACCCTTCTTACTTCCTTCAGTTCTTCACATTAAGATTTCTGCAAAGACAATCACATTGTTACATTTTATTGAAAGAAATTTTTAAGATAATAACCATTTCAAGACAGAAAGAAAGAAACCCACCGAGCTCTGTAACTCAAATATATTAATCAAGGTCCCAGGAAGTAAAATGCAGATGGATCAAGTGAAGGTGTTGATTTTGTTTGGTTGTTTTTTGATTTCTTTTTGGTTGCTTTTTTTTTTTTGTCATCCACTTACCTGGCAGAGGAGATCCTCCTGACTCTCTAGGATTAAAAACAGCATATATTCAAATAACCTCTAAGGGACGTTGTTTTTGTAACTCAAAGGTCTTTAAGCAATCTTTTATCCAGATAGTTAATGTGTTTCTGGCATGTCTATTGCATCTCCACACTTTCTTCTAGGCACCCACTGTTGTCATGGCTACAGTATCCATACTCTGAAAAATAATACATAAATAAATAGAATCTCCTCTTTCAGAGTAAATGAAAATCATATTTGTTCTATGTATATGAAAATCAGCTTTCTGAACTAGATGTATATCAATAGTTCAAACAATTTTAAATTCCCAGAATTGTTTTTAAAGGTCCAGTTTTATTCCCACAAATTTTAACCTGTAATATGGCAAGTCTGTGTATTTACTATCTGAGGTCACAGCTGGACACTGCTGCATAATAAGCAGCACTAAAACCTTGAAATATGTCATGAATCAGCATCTCTCCTTACTAGCCCATGAAGGGAATATTCCCCCAGGAATCTGGTGCATTTTTATGCAGAAAGGGCTGAGACCTCTTAATCCATGAAGATCAAATATTTCAAGAGCCAGGTAGTAAAAGATTTCTTTAATACAAGTGATGTGGGCAGTAGGACAGAGTGTATGGTATAACTCCATCATACATGGAGAGATCCGGCTTCAGGAGTACAATTAAAATGGTGTGTTTCTAAATGTAACCTTGAAGCAATCGAGCCAAACTGTGGATGACTCTGCTTTGAGCCAACTCTTCTTGCCTCAGGGACTAAAAATAAATAGCATAGATTTTTAATTCTGTCACTACTGAGTTCTATAAAGCTAGAACAGCTATAGATTTTCATGAAAGTTTATATAAGGCATCATGCCTTATCACACAAAGCAGAGAGTCCCCACCACCTCACTCATGGCCATTGGGAAGCTTTTGTGATGCTCAGTGCACTCTCTTTGTCACACCATCCTTCCTCTATGGCTGCTTACAGAGGTTTTCACTTGATTCCCACAACAAAATTCTCATCTCAGCTGTGTTGTCAGTGAACAAATACCTTCACTGTGGTGCACAAACATAACTACAAATAAGATGTGCAAATTGCTCAGCTTGCTACCATTCTACCCCCAAAATGTTCAGAGGAAGCCTGCATAGCAGAGTGTTTCTGTAAGGTCAAACATTGGCTCCCACAATGCTCGCATAGATTTTTGCAAATGCAATAGCTCCTTTGCCCAGTCATATATATAAATACTGTTGCTCTGGATATTGTCCAAGGTGTATGAAATATTTAATTTCTTTCTGGCAATAGTAAACCTACTCATTAATACAATTCAGTGGAGTTTTAATCAGTGCCACCAGGTTGCTCACAAAGCAACTCTCTGACATCTGCCATACATTTCCCACATCTGACAGGACTTTTCCCAAGGCATTTGCCATTTATCAAGGCAGGCGCATGATGGTGCCTGTTACCAAAACCTGTTCTTTTAATGCATGTGTAATGAGGTGGCTAATGTTTTGTGAGTAGGAGTGCCTAGCCTTAATAGACACAGATATGCAATAAATGCTACCATAGCCTTTTGAGTCATCCTGTACTATATATATATATAAAAGTTTGCATACAAAAATAATTTTCCAATATAATTAAAAAATGAATAGAATATATTTCTTTTAATTTAATCAGAGGAAAAACAAACCAAAAATGCATTATCACTGCTGTGGTAATATCAAAAATGAGAAGTCCACAAATATCTAAGCCCAAAGACTAAATTATAACTAAACATCGTAAAACTGAAAATAAACATTTAGGGAGGGGATAGAATTATTAAAATTGATATATAAGTTCAAGGAGAAGATTGCACTTATCTGCCTAATTGATAGCCTTTCTGAGCCCAATACTACAGACACTAATTCTGGTTGATTTGTGATTTTTGTGTGTTCTGAGAAAACTACAAGTTCTTGCCTTCTGGTGTAAGCAAGAATCCAAGATCTGGAGCTATTTTAAAGGCAATATTCACCTTCCCTCTGAGAATCAGTATACATTTTCCCTTGCTATCTGTTTTATTAAAAGGTCAAAGCAGTGACTTTTCACCTTTGATATGCAGCATTTCCACACCGTCCTCAAAGTCCAGAATACTGGGCTCAGGATACTGAGCACTGCTTTCTCCAGTTGCACAGCTACCTAGTTCTATATTTTTCCAGACCTATATCCTTTGATTTCCTATTTCTTTCTTGTTTTATCTATAGCTTCTCACTACAATCTGCTTGGTACAGACAGCTACACACTTGCTCAGTGGTTTTGATAGCAGGAACCCCAAGACAGTTTTGCTCAATATGTTTCTTACTGGGAAAATCTCAACTGTACATATTTCTCCCCATCAAGGGTGAGGGTCTCTCTTTCCTTCCTTCACAAAGCACCTACTGTGCAACCCCTAAAGAGCTGCAGACTCGTTAGGGTCCTGGTGACCTGGTGTGCGGGGCTACAGCCATCTCCTTAATTTAGGACTCTAGGTGAGATGTTTCACTTCTGTGAGGTGTCGTTTATTAAACGGGAATGGTCTTTGAGACTCCATAGCCCTTTGCCACCATTCACATGAGAATTACCGTGTCATTAATTAACTGATCTGTATGTTTAAGGGATTAGAGGATCTAGTTTCTCTTACTAGGTCAGTTTACTCTTGTAATTAGCCTTATCCTGCTACCAGTATTAGTCTCACACCAAAGCCCCAGAGCTTAGTACAGCCTGAACTTCGGAAATCATCAGATTCGTATCTCACCTGGTGTAATTGAAAACAGAATTTGTAAACTCTATGTGACTCTCTATGTTCTATTTGCATGTATACAAAGCACTGAAAACTGGTAATTTAAGCTTAAATGTAAGTGTTTCTTCTTAAACAACAATGCTGTATGCGACAGGGATGTTTCCAGAGAAACACATGTGAAGCACTACTAAAAACACAGCACTCAGTCCAGTTCCAGCAAAGCTGAGATGCATACACACTTCAAACACACCAGTGAATGCTGTTGAGAATATATTAGAAATAGTTAAAAATATCTTTGCTTAAGAAAAAGTTGACATATTTTTCAGTGACTCTTGGTGGAATAGTCATTAAAAGAAGGCCAAAAATAAATATATTCATGAAAATCTCTCTTCATTAAAATGTTAGAAGTCAAGTAAAAAAATCACACTGAACAGTTTTAAATTGAATAGTTTAAGCATTTACTTTATTCCTTCCCCTAAGCTCTCTACATAGTTCTTGAATTTATAGATTATGACAGTCACTACCTATAGACAAATATATAAATTAAGTGGTTTATGTTATGTGGATAAATTAGCAAGTTTCCTGTGATTTTACCTCAGGAACAGTCACCTGAGCTAAAAGCTACTGTGAGAAAGAAAACAGGTCCTGAATATATGTTAAATGAAATTGTTAAATATTTTAGTAATAAGAAACTCTTACATAATTCATGGTGCCATAAACATAGCAGCAGTGAGATTAAACAGAGTTGTAACCTAGCAGTCTGGAGAATCCTGAGAGATCATAGTCCAGATAGTATACATCTGCCCCTCTCTCTGGAAAACTGATTCAGTATATTTCACAGAACAATTGCGGGCATTAGAGCACTGTTGGTAGAGTAGAGAATGAACACAGCATTAACAAGCATGTATCATCTTAACTCACACATTTGAAATAATAAATCCTCATGCCCCACAACTGACTTTGATACTTTCCCTAGTATAGAAAAGGCTGTGCTTTTGTTTGTCTGTTTATTTTATTCCTTTTACTGTGACCAACTCCCCCCCTGCTCCCACAATTATTCCAATGAGTTCAGAGCCACGTAGATGTGGTAATATCTAGTAGATCCAGATAAACAAGATTAGGACACAATGAAAGCATTATTATTTGTCTATACAGGTGAACTAGAATTGAAAACACTTGGAAGCAAGGGAATTTCTAAACATAGACCAAGACTCTAAGAAGTGCATTATGAAGTATAAATTTTATCATAGAATTATTCACTTCAAGAATTTCAGCATCCTGTGCTATTTCTTCTTAGCCGATTTCCATGTCCCTCAACAGCTCTTTCCCATCCAGAGCTGGGTAAGTGTATGCAGGGTGCACCACTGCCAGTGATCTACCTTTACTTTGTCTAACCAAGCTGTCTAGATGTGAGCAATGTCTGATTCAGAAGCAAGTATGGCATCAGCAAGGCTTATGCATATGCTTGAGCACAACAAATGTGTGCCATGTGCCTTAATGAAGCCATCTAGCTTTCAAACTAGAGCCTTCCTGGAGCAAGCAACCACTGACCTGCCTACCACAGAGAGTCAGGAGAGTCAGGCTTATTTGTGTCTATAGTGTATTGGCAACTGCAGTCTTGGAACACAAACAGATGGAAAAATGCTCCTGTTTTGTGTATGCAGTAATTTTACCTCTCTACAACAGATGGCAAGATGAATGCAGACTTTTAACTTGAAATATCTTCAACAAAGAAATATTTGCAACATATATTAATCTATGCTGGTCATAGAGATGCCTCTTACTGAGACAAATTGAAACAAAGAACTTCTCTCAAGAGGGCCTTTATTAGATGTCCACATTAGATGAGTCATTCTGCAATAATTGGATAAATTCACCTGAAGTGTAAAACAACTTCTACTTTTATCAGCAAATGCAATGCATCACTGAATATCACATCACCTCCACAAGTGCTTTGAACGTCCTAGTGGATTTTAGTTGGAACCGACTGGTGTACACTCAGTAGAACCAAAGGCTACATCATAATCCCAAACACTGTCATCTGTAATGCCATCTAAGCTATCCTCAAGGTTTACTCATTGACAGCAGAAGAAATCAATGTTCCTAACTCTCATTCCTACTGATGCTCTCTTGAAAATCAGCTGGAGCTCTAATACCCTTGCTGTAATCCTTAAGATTGTCTTGAATGATTACTTACCTCCTCTCTTTGGATAATCCTTGACTCTGGTATTATATGTCCCTGGAGGTTAAACCACAAATAAGCTATTTACTAGTGATAATCTTTCTAGAGCCTACAAGAAGAATTGCAACTACTGTTCTACACTGAAGAGAGGGTGTTGATATGGTATGCTTTATGGACATGAACTGCAAGAAAATAGAACTTTTCAGAATTAATCAATTTCAATGAAATTTAATTCCTACACCCAATCCTTTTGACTGTACTGCCTTTGGTTCAGCCAACTCATAATGTTCCAGGTTTATAAATTACATTTGTCCTGTTTGTGCTACTTTACAAAAATAGAAGATGAACTGATAGCAAATTTAATTTGCCCATAGCTTTCTATATGAATGATTTCTTGAAGAAAGCAATCATATGCAGACTAGATGATCTGACAGGTCAGGTAACTCTAAGTCTTCTGATAGCAGCTACCAGTAACTGGTAGTTAACTGTTGTTAGAAACCATTCGTGAGCATGGGTGTTTTTCTGGGCACTAGTCAGCAGTAGCTGAGAAAGTGGCCTACAAAGACCTGTTCTCTACAGCTGGGGGAAAATGAAGCTATGTGATGGCTTCTGCATCTCCTCTCTTCTATAATCTACTTTGAAAGTCAAACCACTCAAACATAAAATTATGAGAAATTTCAGAAGACTGATGACAAGATGTTATTCTCTCTTGCTTTTTACAACAGTGCTAGACCAATCTCTATGTATGGTTCACATATTTTACAGCCAACTTTGCCATTCATTTTCTTTACAATTTAATAGTTCTTGCCATTGGAAGTGTTTCATCTCACCTAACCAACTAGTCTTTCCCTTTATTTCCCTAGAAAGAGGATATAGGGGAAGGGCTGGACATTCTGTAGGTTCTAATACTGTTGCAAATCACTCAAACAAACCATTCGTATTCAGGAGAAAGAGAATAGAATTAGCCTTGAGAATGAGGACAACTTAGTTTCATTACACATCAAGTCAAAGAACAGCTGCTTTAACCAATGATAATTATTAAAATGAAATATTTTGGAATCAGAGATTATTTTCTACCACACATGGTCATTTCTTCTTTCCACACTCCCAGACATTTCAACAAAATACTGATGTTTATTCTCAAAGGGGAAGATATTGGCAAAGAGAGCATAGCTTCAAAAAAACCAAGCAGTATGTTCAGCCCTTCTACAGGGAACACTGCTGCGGTCAGAGCAATGTACAGGGTTTTTTTTGCCTGTATAAATCAGATTTGTGTTCAGTGGCTCCTGTCCTGCCCTCAGTCCCTGTGTATGTCAAGAGGAAAGCATATACGGAGAAGAACTTCAGCCTTCAACATCTGGCATATATAATGAAGAAGGAAAAAAAAGAAGTTCTCTTTCCACAGGGTTTTTAGACTTCTATTGTTACAGAAAAGAGAATCAAGAGACAAATATTTCCCCATTTCTAAAATATGTTGGTAATGTAATAAATACAAAAGATGCTTGCAACTGTTCTATATTCTGTTAAAATAATCCAAAGCAAGGTACATTCATTCCCTCCTGGTTTGTTTTTTTGGGAACTGCTAGCTTTAAGCTAATTACTTTTCAGACTGGCTACAACTAAGTTGCTAAATCCTTAAAACAGCAAAAAGCATCTACAGCAGAGTTTTTTGATTGCATCGTATTAGTTGAAGATTTTGCTGCTGCTTTTGCTCTTTTTCCCTGATGAATGTTTTGGAGAAAATTCATCCCATCTTTTCTTTCTCCAAGATAACCATATTTTAATTTAGGCCATATAATGTCTGCCAAGTAGACATGCTTCATAGCTACAATAAGATACTATTCATCATATTTCTGAGCCACAGGTTTGTGTATTTAACTGCAAAGCCTTGCTAAAGGAACTGCAAGCAACTACATGGAAGATTTGTGGAACACATTGAGTAATATACCCTTAGGTTTTATTTGAGTAGCATTACTTTTTCTTTGACCCCAGCTGAATGAAAGAAACACAAAAATTGCTAGGAAAAATTTTCAATAAGCCAAAAATTTCCTTTGCATGCCCACCTACTTACTACTTCATGACAGAATAAATGTCTTCAGAGGAGTTACAAACAACTCACTGGAATCCATATCTAGTTACATTAGGTAGCATATCAGGCTTACCCAAAAATTGGTGATGGGTTCTATCAGCTGGCTGACTGAAATGTTGAAAAAATGCAGTATATGGATATTTGTACAATGAAGCAGAAACAAATATCCATTTTGAAAGCCTCAGCAGGAAACATCTTGCTGGCTCGCAAAAAAGATTTGTGCTTTTACATTTTATTCTTGTGTCAGGCAGATGCATTTAACTGAAAAAGTGGCAAACATTATTCTGGTTAGAAGTCATGAGGGTTGCTTATTGTTTTATTTAATGAAGCAGCTTTATTTATATTTATAAGCAGTGCAGCACAGAGCCATTTGCAGTAAGGAGAAGGCTGAAGGTGCTTAGAGTATTAGGAATTAATAGCTTTTAAGAAATTATATTAGGGCTTCTGATCTGGAGCTGGACTACATAATTTAGAGGTGTCTGCACTGGAAATTTGCTTTAATTCCAACCCAGAGTTACTTTAAAATTACTTAAACATATCTTTAAAAACTTAATCCAGGATTTTAATCTATACCTGTCATTGTCTTAACCTTACTTGAAGCAACTGATGTTTGAATGCAGCATAGTAATGTTCTATACATAGAGCTTTCGCTACTGACATCCTAATAACCAGCCCTTGTCTAAGACTATGCTGAACACATGGGCCAAGCTCAGCCCCTTTCAGACACCGCATTGCTGTGAGAGAGTCCCAAACTTACCAAAACCAGCAGCCTCCACATCTCAGCCGATACTTTTGTTAACTGCATCCACCTTCCTTCCCACCCTTCTTTTCTTTCTTACAAGATTATAGGTTAGACTGTATCAACTGAGAAGGCATTCCTAATCTAGGGCAAGAGTTACTGTTCTCAGGTGACCAGCAGTAATTGCTGGTGTATGTCATCTGCCTCCTCAGCCTAGCACAAGAAGCTCAGTGTAGATCAGCTGGCCAGGAGCTGGAGGAGTGGTACCATCAGCCACTCACTACATCCACCTGTGTTCCGGCTGCTTGAGTTAGTCTGTGATCCACAGTTCCCATTCATTCTTGCAAGGGTGACAATAAATTTATTCTATCCTGGAATAAAAGGATGGGAGATGGACAGATTAAATTTGATAGAGATCAGAAAGACTGACTTATGACACAAGCAGATGCCAAAGGATATCCAATGAGAAAACAGTCCACATTTGTAGTAACTATATAAAGTAAACAACCTATTTCACAACACAAATTTGTTTTCCTTTTATTAATAAATTAATTTTATGGTCCGTGCCAAGGGTCTTCCCATGTTTTTAGTATTGTCTGTATTTTTACTAGTACTTGGCTGTAGAAACTGCTCAAAAAATCTTGTATTATAAAGGAAAATTTATTGTTTCTATCTCACGTTATTGTCAAAATTACCTTTACAGTTATGTTCCCCAGAAGACCAGTAAGGAGGAAAAGAAGTTGAATCACTGTAGGAAACCCCTCCAGTTATGCATTCTGTTTTACAGTGGCTGCAGATATGCCACTCAGATGTCTGTAGATGATTGCATTTTGTAGCAACAAGTGCTCCTGGATATAAGGAAAACAACATTTGTTCTTTGTTACATGCCCTGCCTTTGGGTTAGACCAAGGGGAAAATTGGACATGTGCAACCATACCATGCAGCTTGGACTTTGTGGGGTAGGGGAAGTACTTTAACCCCCTGTGGTTTGTGCTTGTGGAGAAAGAGGAAGATTTTTTAAGCATTTTGTGCAATGAAGGCAAATTGGGGAAGAAAAATGTTACTGATTCAAGTCTCAACAGTGGAATTGATTTTCTAAGGTACTCTGTAACTCCTACTCACTGTCATTTTTGTAAGGTATCTGAACGTCCCTCACTTTTAGAATCTTGAAAGGACTAAGCTGGTTGGAAGTGTTGATCCACTTGAGGGTAGGGAGGCTCTACAGAGGGATCTGAACAGGCTGGCCAAGTGCTGGATCCTGCACTTGTGACACAAGAACCCCACGCAAAGCTACAGACTTGGTGAAGGATAGCTAGAAACCTATCTAGCAGAGGAGGGCTTGAGTGTGCTGGTTGACAGCCAACTAAATACGAGCCAGCAGTGTGCCCAGGTGGGCAAGAAGGTCAAAAACATCCCGGTCTGTATCAGTAACAGTGTGGCCAGTAGGACCAGGGAAGTGATTGTGTCCCTACATTTGGTGTTGGTGACGCCAAACCTTGTATACAGTGTTCAGCTTTGGGCCTCTCAATACAGAAAAGACAGATCTGCTGGAGTGTATCCAGAGGAGGGCAACAAAGCTGTTAAAATGACTGGAGTATAAGTCTTCAGAAGAACAGTTGAGGGAATGGGGGCTGTTTAATCTGGAGGAGGCTGAGAGGGCAACCTTATCACTGTCTACAGTTACCTGAAAGAAGGTTGTAGAGAGGTGGGTGTTGGTCTCTTCTCCCACGTAACTAGTGATAGGATGAGAGTAAATGGCCTCAAGTTGTGCCAGGGGAGGTTTAGAGTGGATATTAGGAAAAATTTCTTCACCAAAAAGTGTTATCAGGTACTGGAAGAGGCTGCCC
Organism: Piaya cayana; assembly: GCA_013389865.1. NCBI lineage: Eukaryota > Metazoa > Chordata > Aves > Cuculiformes > Coccyzidae > Piaya > Piaya cayana. The sequence goes on from WAAB01022412.1 coordinate 74,716, forward strand.
AGGGAAGTGGTTGAATCATTATCCCTGGAGGTATTTAAAAGATGTGTAGACGAGGTGCTCAGGGATATGATTTAGTAGTGGACAGGTATGTTCGGGCTCGATCTCAAAGGTCTTTTCCAACCAAATAATTCAATGATTCTATGACTTGTGGTATGATGTGGAAACCCTCAAATAAAACTAAAACCCAGATTAGTAGGAAAAGAGGGATTCTGATTTTCTGTTCCCAGTCACTTTCAGATATTCTCTTGGGGTGATGTGTTAAAGTAGTAATTACTTCCTAGGGCTTCTGCACAGTGTATGCCCAAATTCTCTTAGCTGCACAAGCAAGACTGGCCCAAGCATTGACTGAGCACTGGAAGACATACAGTTAAAGCTAAGCATGCTCTCTGTTTCAGTAAAGAATAGAATTAAAAGTATTAAAATAAAGTAAAAAAATGTACTGGATATAAATAGCTGTGACAGGAAAATGAGAACTTTCATGTTTTTATTGCTGACTTAAAAGCAATTGATAAACAGTACACTTCATATATAAATGAGCATGTGTCAATATATGACAAGAAAAATAACTTACAGTGACATAGTATTTAACTTTACAAGGTTGTACAAAATTTCCAAATATGAATAGATTTCAACTTAAAAATCTGAAATAAGTTAAAACTTCAACTATTCTGAAGACTTGAAAAATATACATACAATTTCACTCAATCACATCATTTACAGTATGATTTTTTTAAGCTGTTTAGTCTTACACACCCATATATTTTTACTGTCTAAGTGGAATATATCCTGCTATATGCAGCTTTACTGCACTGGGATAGTGAAAGGGGTTCCCTGAGGGCACAGAACAGGCTTTAAGTGTTTATAATTTAAGTAACTTGATTACATTTATTAACTAGAAATACAAACCCAAAGCATTATTTATCTGTCCTATAGAGTGATTTATCTGCTCTTGTTAGAAATACCATTGATGCTAACGAGAATTTTTAAGAAGGTTTAACAGCAGACTTTTAGCTCAGCAGACTGAACTGAGAGGTCTGTTTAGCCAGGATGAATTAGGTCACATTATTTAATGAAATATTTGAAGAATATCTGTTTTGCATTAGATCTCATTATAGGCAACATTGCTAGTCATAACTATGTACTGAGATATTTTCTTCCACAACTAATGGGAAAATATATTTGATAGGGTACTTTAAAGTAATAGGATGGATTATGGACTGGTATTTTTAAAACCTTAATTATATGCACTTGATTATTTTTATTAAATTTTACGAAGATTAAAAGCACTGGACAAAATCTGTTGTCTATGAGCGTGTGATAATTGAGAATGCTGAGGATCTAATTCAAACTGTTCAAAACAAGGTAAGCAGAGGAGATTCATACTGCATCTAGCTTGTCCCCAATCCATAAAATAGTATAGTTAATCCAAAGCTGGTGCAAACAGACCCTATGCATTGCGAAAAGTGCACTAATTCAGAAGCCATTAGTGAGGAAACGACAAAGGAAGAAATTTGAGCAAACTGGCAAATGTGCAATAATTACCAATTGTCAAAAATACAGGAAGACACTCATGCAGCCAGAGGTGAATCTTAAACTGTCTGCGCTGAATGTGAGAAAAAAGGAAAAATAAATCTAAGGTGTCTATTCATGACAATGAATTTTCTCTTCTCTGAATATGTTAAAATATCTATCAAAATGCTGCATTGGTAACCTGCAATCTTTCCTCCAAACAAAGAAATGTTATACATACATCATTTAAATGAGAAAGAAAAATAAAAGAAGTCATAAGCAGGCCAAAGACAAGCAATTCCTCATTTCCATTTTTCTCTAATGCTATTGGGAACAAAGGCCACTGCAATTTACAATTAAGTTGGAAATTATTTTTGAATCTGCCATTTGTTTTTGTGACTATGTTGTCCTCAGGCAGCAGGAAGGAGGAAGGGAACTGCTAGGAGATAGAGGGCTACTGGTGCCTTGCTGTGCTTTCTTTATATTCTCCCAAAGAATTTCTTTGCAGGCTCATGCCCTGTGAGAGGAGGGTGCAGGATGTGTGGGTGGAGGTTAGGGTTACAGAGAGGAGGCCATACCATAGTGTAGGGGCCTGGCCACCTCCTGCCTGTTTGGAAGGGAAATGTACATTTCAGAAGCACAGTGGGAGTCTTGCCATCAGCTGGATCTGGGCTTGGATCAGCCCCCAGAACAGGCTGGCATTCACAGCTGCTATGAGAGTGGAGAGCGATTTCACTGAGCTGTGTCATTAAGTGAATTAATAGCAGCCAAAGAACATGTAGCATATGAACAGAGTCATAATTTCCTCCCACAGATCTATGACTGCAATGAGTCATAGATTCTCCTAGACTGAGGGAAATTAGAGTTTCACCAAAGGAAAGAATCTACACGACGACGTCTTCCAAAGACTGTCTCCAGATTGTTTACCCTTCTTGCAACTTCTAATCTTCAATTAATTTAATCAGAACAATTAAATTTTTCATAATTGCTTGTTCTGTGTTCTGCCCCACAATGGGTTTACAGAGGGTAAAAAGAATACGGAAATACATTTCAAAAGTTCAGGCAACATCTAGTAGTTATGTAAACCTTACTTCATCAACTGCTTGGCACGCAGTGCGTTATTGTACAATTAACTATGACTTTTATATCACATCGTTTACTTTTTATCTTAACTAGCAAGCCACTCTATGAACAGTAACTAAAGAAATAATTTTATCAGCTTATATTAATGAAATTTTTATCTGGGGCATACAGGGTGAAAGTAATTTGTAGATTACAATGATGTACTTGCAAGGAAAGTTCCACACGGGAAGGTGCCACCTGATTATGTTTATGTGGAGAGGTAAAAAAAAAGTTAAAAGTATCTTGGCAGGACAAAACCTTGCAAGAGCACAATGTTCCACCGTGATAGTTCAGTGGGAGCCAAGTTTTGACAGCAGATTGTGGGCTGATACTCATGCGGTTAAAGGAGAAAAGTGAGTGCTTGTGGGACACCTAACCTGGGCCAGCACATTCATTTTTCTACTCACACATGGCCATCCACTTTCTGCCCTCATAACTGCAGCACTGGCAGTTGTCATAGAGGGGAGGACGCCTACAAAAGCATTGCAGTCTGCCGCAGCATATCTTCTCTTACTCTTGTTTTTATTAGCTGTGAAAGGGAAGGTTCCTCTAAAACACTGCTACCAAAGAAAACAATCGCTCTCCATCATTATCCACCTCTGCTTTTTCAATTAATGTGCCAGTGTTTTGCAAACTGCTGTCAACATAAACGAGGAATGATTATTCTTTCTGAGAGTTTACCCAGACTCAGAATCTAATTAGCTGGCAGGATTGCTATGCAGTAAGGCAGCTCTTAGCAAAAAGAGCAACTTGCAGAGTAATTTAAAAAATGCTAATATTTTATGTAGTATCTGAATGGATAGCTCTATGACTAGATCAATAGAGTGATCCGTGAGTGAATGCTCAAGCAGTGTCCTTTTATTTAACAGAAGGCAAGGATCTCCTTTCTATTGCTTCATAATTATTTTATCAGTTTACAGTGAGCTCAGCTCCACTGGTTTTGGCTGAAGAAAGTTGGCATTTGATAAGGAGCAAAACTACAAATCCCTTTTTTATGAAAGCAATTTCTGATCTCCTTAATTACTGCATACAACTTGCCCATATACTTCAAAATCAGAAAGAATCGGGAAAATATGAAGTTACATAAATTTCTCAAGGCTTAAAAGTACATATTCAGAAACTGTCTCTGGAACTTGTTTTGATCCATAGTCAGAACAGAAAGTTTTCAAGTAATGGGAACAGAAAAACACATCAGGAAACACATAAAATATATTAATCTGATTCCTGTAATATTTCTATCTCAAAAATACTCACTATATCCAAACAGAAGGAGGAAACTTATGACTCTTGTAAAAACTTCTCTTGAGCAGTGTGGCCCAGACTCTTCCCCAGCAGGGTGGAAGGGGTAAAAGCTTACTTCCAGCTTTCCTCTCAGCAGGAGTTTGGTGACTGTCAACATGAAGGCAGGAAGAAGAGTCAGCTGGGTGAGGAGACATGTCTTGAAATTCTGGTATAATAGGTATTAAATAAATTTGTGTCTCCTTCAGTGACATCTTCTAGGCTCTACAGTTTACAATCACAAAACTTTACATTATATTTAGCATTTTCTTAGTTATATGAGAAAGAAAAGAACGTTATTTCATGCTTTTTGGGCTTGAATATGCACTTTTGTGCACTGAGTATATGGATTCCAATGATCCTTCCCTATGCAGTTTTCTTCTGAGAGCAGCTGTGAATCTCTAGTCTTACTTTATATTTCACTTCTAATGATGGATAGTATGTCAATCAATATGTGTTGTACAGACTACAAAAAATGGCACAAGTGCATATTAGTTTAAGCTTCCCTTGCACTCAGTGGTGTGGTAGTTCTTTTATATTGATAGTTCTTCTCCCACAGCAGGGAGCAAAATGCATGAACTTAAGCCTCCTCAGAAAGTACCATTAACTGTGGGGAAATGTGCAGCCACTTAATCTAGCTATACTATTTTGAAAAGACTGGAAGGACCCACTGTCATATTCAGTGAAATGTAAGGGTAGAGCAGGCGATAAAGCCTTTTCTGTCCTTATACACTGAAGTTTTTGTTCAGATTAAGCTATGGTCAAAAAACCATACTAATTCTGAGTAAAGGAAACAAATATTTACTCAGAGATGCTTCCACAGCCTGAAGAGTGGAAAGATTTTCCCTAATATAAGTTGTAAAATAAATATTGTAAATGAAGATACAAAACAAGAAAACAGAATTCCTTTCTGAATCAGAAAAGCTGATACCACTGGAGGAAAAAAGCTGCTTAACTCCAGTGACATCCAACTTCATATAATTCTGCAGGTGCTAAAAAAATGGCATGCTTCTATAATGATGATAGAGATTGAATAGGTCTATTCAGTAGATCTATTCAATAGGTATATTCAATAGGAGGGGACAGAATCCATATGAAAAATAAAATCAATAAGTGGAGAAAAGTACTGAGCATCAGGAAATAGAGCACAGATCTCTTTCCTTTGATGTACCCACACAACACAGAGGGCAGCACTGCGAAGAGTCCAAAGTTAATTGGGTTATACCTTTTAGCCTTCTGGGTTTAATTGGTCTGTGCCAAACCAAAAATAATTCTTATGGTGGACTTAATAAACACAAATTAACGAAGGTTGTTTCCTCATCCCTTTGGCATCTCTAGACTTTGAAGAGTATTGTACTTACTGTACTTATACATCTACCTCTCTAGTATTTGAGGAATGACTACAGTCACTTTGTTACCCATAGATTTCAACCCAGAAAAAGAATAATCTTAAATGGATTGGATATTTTGAAGTCACATAAGGAACTAGATCCTCTGTGAATTACTTGAAAAACAAACTTAACTTCTTTCTGTACAATAATGTACTGTGCTTTTCTGATTATTAGCCATACCTGAGTAATGATTGCCAGAGCATTTCAAGTGTTCTTTCATTACAGATACCTCACTAAATGACTTCTGTACTGGAAGGAGTAAATATTTCCCATCAAATTCCTGGAACCTGCATGTGCACCCAGATAAACAAATCCTACTTTCATATTAATGCCTGGCTATTTAGTCTTACACTCCCATAATAAGGATCTCTTCCTAGAGGCCTGAGTGGCCTGTCAGGCCAACAGTGTAGCTGATGGTGATGTGTGCTTTTGGCTTATAGACTCATTTATAGGCTGAACTTTTTTGAGCTGCTTTTACACGTTTATTCATCCTTATGCAAGGAGGATCTTCATATCTAGAAAAACTTTAAATGTCTTAGTTTTTTTCCCATGCCTTCTGCCAAGTTGAAGAAATTGCACTGCTTCACTACCTTGGAAAAATGTTAGTTCTCCTCACCACAGCTGAGCTGAATGGTTTGAACAGCATTCTCGGAAGACCTTCCCTGAGGCCAGCATCATACATCCCAGTTAAACTCAATCAAGATTTTATTTCTTACAAAACCAGAAAAGGCTGAATGATCTAGCTATATCATGCATTTCTCAGTCCTACCAGGCAAACAAGGTTTTTAAAGCTTGCACAGTTCCACCTGTGGGACAGGCAAATGTAAAGCGTTATTTCATGCAACAGAAAGGGAAGAGCAATAGGTTGGGGTGAGGGAGGATCACAATTCTTTCATTCATTTCTAATGTGAGAAGTGATATTTTTGTTACCTTCAAGACTTTGCATTGGTGACTTGCTTTATTTTGCCCTTATATATTCGTGACATTTGCCTCAAATTGTTTTAATAGTGGTTGAGTCCTGTACTTATATTAAGAAACTGACAGCCACGTTCACATGAACATAGAAGTTTCTCTAATGTGACTTCAGAAAAAATACACTGTTAGAAATGGAGGCCTTTGTTTTCCTACTTGGCAAAGCCAGAGTAATTTTGGTTAAGATAAACTGAGTTAGGAGTCAAACAAAATGCCATATTGATGCAGTAAGTGAAATCTGGTCATAAATTTCTAAATTTTGGGTAATGGCTNCACAGAGTAAAAAAAAAATGGCACAAGTGCATATTAGTTTAAGCTTCCCTTGCACTCAGTGGTGTGGTAGTTCTTTTATATTGATAGTTCTTCTCCCACAGCAGGGAGCAAAATGCATGAACTTAAGCCTCCTCAGAAAGTACCATTAACTGTGGGGAAATGTGCAGCCACTTAATCTAGCTATACTATTTTGAAAAGACTGGAAGGACCCACTGTCATATTCAGTGAAATGTAAGGGTAGAGCAGGCGATAAAGCCTTTTCTGTCCTTATACACTGAAGTTTTTGTTCAGATTAAGCTATGGTCAAAAAACCATACTAATTCTGAGTAAAGGAAACAAATATTTACTCAGAGATGCTTCCACAGCCTGAAGAGTGGAAAGATTTTCCCTAATATAAGTTGTAAAATAAATATTGTAAATGAAGATACAAAACAAGAAAACAGAATTCCTTTCTGAATCAGAAAAGCTGATACCACTGGAGGAAAAAAGCTGCTTAACTCCAGTGACATCCAACTTCATATAATTCTGCAGGTGCTAAAAAAATGGCATGCTTCTATAATGATGATAGAGATTGAATAGGTCTATTCAGTAGATCTATTCAATAGGTATATTCAATAGGAGGGGACAGAATCCATATGAAAAATAAAATCAATAAGTGGAGAAAAGTACTGAGCATCAGGAAATAGAGCACAGATCTCTTTCCTTTGATGTACCCACACAACAC
>WAAB01022412.1:91522-152764 GCA_013389865.1 Piaya cayana
ATTTCTCTCTACAACTACCTGAAAGGAAGTTGTGGAGAGGAGGGAGCTGGTCTCTTCTCCCAAGTGACAGGGGACAGGACAAGAGGGAATGGCCTCAAACTCCACCAGGTGAGATTTAGGCTAGACATCAGGAGGAAGTTTTTCACAGAAAGGGTCACTGGGCACTGGAACAGGCTGCCCAGGGAGGTGGTTGATTCACCTTCCCTGGAGGTGTTTAAGGCACAGGTAGATGAGGTCCTGAGGGACATGGTTTAGTGTTTGACAGGAATGGTTGGACTCGATGATCTGGTGGGTCTCTTCCAACCTGGTGATTCTATGATTCTATGATTCCTTAAAAACATTAATTCATTGAAGAACCAAAATCCCAGGTGAACTAGAATCCTCAGTAGTATTAAAATGCCCCCTAACTTTAACTCTTGCTTAAAATACTTCCAGACAGATCTACACTGAACTATACATCTTAACAGCCCACTGTCCTGGAGCCTTCAAAAAACAAATGTTAGACACACTCAGCCATGAATTCTGCAAGTTTGAATCAATGCCACTCCCCAGTACTATGCTGGCACTGGTAAAACACAGCCCCAGCCTCTGCTGCCTCCAGTTACAGCAAATGACAAACAAGACTACTGTTCCATCTTTCCTTAAACTACAGAGATATAAGCCAGCATTATTTCACTGTGTCAAGCTACTCTAACCTGTGAGGCTGCAAAGATCTTTTCATTTTCATCTACTTTTCAGCTACCTGATATAGGTACTAATAATTCTCATAAGCACTTTTTGATCAGGCCACTATTCATTTTTCAGGCACATTTTTACACTTGGACAGCCTGGGGAACTAGGCCTATGAGAACCTCATGAAATTCAACACGGCCAAGTGCAAGGTCCTACACCTGGGTCAGGGCAATCCCCAATTTCAGTACAGGATGGGGTATGATGTGATTGAGAGCTGCCCTGCAGAGAAAGACTTGGGGGTGCTGGTCGATGAGAAGCTCGACATGAGCCAGCAATGTGCACTCACATTCTAGATGGCAAACCCTCTCCTGGGCTGCATCAAAAGAATCATGGCCAGCAGGTTGAGGGAGGTGATTCTGCCCCTCTATTTCCACTCTTGTGACACCTCACCTGGAGTACTGTGTCCAGTTCTGGAATCCTGAGCATAAGAAGGATATGGAATTGTTGGAATGGGTCCAGAAGAGGGCTACAAAGATGATCAGAGGGTTGGAGTGCCTCCCGTATGAGGACAGGCTGAGAGCATTGGGTTTGTTCAGCCTAGAGAAGAGAAGGCTCCAAGGAGACCTTGTAGCGACCTTCCAGTACCTGAAAGGGGCCTACAAGAAAGCTGAAGAGGTACTGTTCACAAAGGCTTGTAGTGATAGGACTAGGGGGGATGGGTATCAACTGGAGAGGGGCAGATTTAGACTAGACACTGAGAGTGGTGAGGCACTGGCACAGGTTGCCCAGGGAAGCTGTGGCTGCCCCATCCCTGAAGGTGTTCCAGGCTGGGTTGGATGGGGCCTTGGGCAGCCTGATCTAGTGGGTTGTCCCTGCCCAAGGCATAGAACTAGCTTATCTTTAAGGCCCCTTCCAACTCAAACTATTATATGATTCTATGACTTTGTATATCTAATGACTTCAAAACGTCTTTGGGGCAACATGTGTTAAAATTTCCTTTGAAAATATGGTCTCTAGTATCAAGAAGAAAAGCTTGGCAGATATATGTCAAAGCAATCATTAAACACTAAAGGAAATAAGACAAAAAAGCATGAATGGGATTCATAATTAAACCTTAATCCTTTCCCCCAAGTACTTATTTAAAATGAAGACAATGAGAATACAAATTTGCATTTCCCTTATTTCATTAACTTTCATGATCATGCAATAGTCCATAACTGATAGTAAATGCTGTCAAAGAGTTTTTTTCTGTCAATCCTTCTTGGCTCATTATATTATGGCATGAGATATGAATGAGTATCACAATGCACTAGAGTTACACAAAATATTTACCAAAAAGGAGGTTTTGGTGTCGGTTCTTTAATTAATTTCTAAATCCTGTCTCCCTTGAACTGTACTTGGTTTTGTTAGCAAGCCATATCACTATGTGATTTTAAATGTTGCAGCTTATTTGATGTATGCAGTAAAAGCAGACCAACAATTCCTTCCCTTAGTCCATGCACAACACTTACCACCCCATAACCAGTATCCATGAGGTATTAATTTTTCTCTTTATTAATAGGAAGACAAGGTTATAATGATGCTGCCTTATCCAAATCTAATTCAATCCCTTTTAATGCATTCATCATCATATCAGACTGTGAACATGATAATAACATAATTAAAACAGCAGTAAATATTGCTCTGGGAAATCACGTAGCTGAATTTAACTCTTTCCTGATAGAAAGACTGAAAATTCGGAGCACCTAGAACAACCTTTAAAAAGAAAAATGGCAGGAATTTTATAAACTGTAAAACAACACTGATAACTTTCATTTTCTTAAAATTGAAGAAGGCTGCAACTAAAAGAATCTTTTACCATAAAAGTCTGACATTTCAAGTTTTCTTCCAAAGTTCAGATGAAAGAAATGTACAGTTTTGTATGAAATTTCAGGCAAAAAGACATTATAGAAATTATTAGGCTGCCTCTCCAAAGTATTCAATATTTTTTACCATTTTGATTGTTCCCTTCGAAAGAAAATCTAAAATTTTCTGAAACAAACTTTTCTGAAACAAGTGCATCATATTCTTTGACTCAAACAGGAAATCTGTGGGACACAACATATACAGCAACAAGTTGTCACTAATCCATATCACACTGTCCCAAAGCAGATCTTTAACCCGCATTGTGTGTGCGAGAGAGATTCATCACAGCTACACTAATGAAACTGAAGTCTGCAGAAAGACATTTACAAAAAGGCAAGCAAAGGTCGGGATGCTTTTGCTTTCATTCACACCCTCTGAGGCATACGTAGACCACCTCACTCCTTTTCCTTGGCCGAAGATTACATTCATTTACATGCTTATAAAAATGAGATACCACATACTCAAAGATTACAAATGAAAGCAAATAGAAACCCAACGTACAATAATGTTCTCCTTTGAAGAAGACAGTGATGCAGTATTCATGTGGCTTGCCCTTTCCAATGAATGGGTGAAATAACACAGTTTACTTGTGAGCAACCTCTTGAGTAAGTGTTGATAATGTTCTTGCCAGTTGTTATGGGCTAGGGTGACTAGTCATATTGGGAAAAAAAAATCTTTGACTCAAACACAGTTGCTGGAAACAATCCGTCTTGCAATATTTTACTTAGGAAGCAGGCAGCTTTTCCAAAGCTGTCAGATAGAATGAGGTCAAAACCAGAATAGTATGAGAGAGAACAGAAATAATGATATTTGCTAAATATATGCCAGAAATAATCAATGTTATAGGGCGCAGACCTTCATTCACTGACATTAGGGACAAAACAGAGGATGAAAGCCAGAAAGCATCCCCTCAAAAGGCATGTACTTGTAAAACCTCTACAAGGTAACAGCCAACATAGTCAAGTATTGAATGAGATGTCTGACAGATAAGGTTAGATGGCAATTACATAATTATGCTCCTTTTTTCATAAAAAATGACAAGCTGGTATCATCCAGTACGCAAGAAAGGACCAGGTTCAAGAAACTGATAAAGGAAATGAACGTTTAAATATAGGGCATAGGACAAAACCCAGTATTACTTAGAGATGATGATAGAAATAATAGCATTACTGAGAAATAAAAATAGTTCACAGTTTGGTAGTACTTTCCATTGTCATTGCAAAACACAACCATAAACTAAGCTAAGTGTTAGCCTTGGAAGTCTAAAACAACTACCACATAAAATACACAAATAATCTTGCAAAATTAATGTGTAAATGCTGCAGTATATATCATTAAGTCCATAAAACGATTGTGAATTCTGTTTAACAGTAGACTTTGAAATGGAGTTTCAATGTAAATTGGCCAATAAATAATAGCAGAAATGTGCTTTAAATGATTAGTTATGAGGAAGCCTGGCAAAACTGTACTTCAGCTGCACTCTTATAGATGCTCAGCAAGTGCTGGAACCAAATCTTTGTTACTCTGGCATCCCTGGACTTCAAAGCAAATTCTCTAAGCCAGTGTTTCAATGAAAACCTGCACAGTCCTCAACATTCCAGTGACTGAGAAAGAAGAGAGTGAGAGCAACCCACTGACAGCTCCCTGCTGCCCAGTGAAGTCCTGCAAGCTGGAACTTGACTTCTTTAGTTGCTCAGGCATTAGGGAGACCCCTAAATTTGCACTGAGCAGACTATTTGATAAAATGGAACTGCTAGCAGGAAGCTGAGTAGTCTTCTAGTATTGTGGCTCTTCTACAAGCTCCTGTAATTGAACTGTTCAATTCAATTAAAAATGTATTACCCATATGTTCATCTGCATATAAAAAACCTATCACTACCACTGCTACCATAACATAGTAGATCAGTGCAACTGGATTTCCTTCCCTTTAGGAAGCCAAAGCAAGCTAAGTTATCCATCATTTTACAAAACTGCCGTGCATTTTCTGCTTTCCCTATAAGAACTGCTACAGGGAAAGAGAGAATGTCATGGGTCCAAGAAAAAGAACAGTGTGCCTTGAAGTGCAGCCTGCCAGCACCTGCTCAGTAAGCCAAGCTCTAAGGTGGAATGATGTGTGACCAAGTGGGAAAGCAGCCACAAGTATTTTGGTAAAACAAACAGTGCAGCACAGCCTGAGTGAGGCAAACAAACCAAACTGAAATGATTATAGGTTTATATACCAGGATAAGAGATTGTAAATCATTGGTACCTTATAATACATTACAATTTCAAGCCAGGGAGTAAAAATGGAAATTATTTTTAGCCTAAGCATATAAAATTACTTACCTAAGACTATTTCTATGTTATTCAACATGGTTCAGGGTTTTTTTTTTGTTCTTGTTTCTGCTTCTTTTTAAGACCTTACAAAATGTACAGGCCACAGAACACCACAAGCAACGTACACTTCCCAGAATTATTCAGGAAAAGTGTAGGCACAGCATAGGCAACAGCAATGCAAACTTTCAAATACATCCTTCCCAGTGCACCTCAGCTCCCTACCCCACTGGNTACCTAAGACTATTTTTTTTTTATTCAACATGGTTCAGGGTTTTTTTTTGTTCTTGTTTCTGCTTCTTTTTAAGACCTTACAAAATGTACAGGCCACAGAACACCACAAGCAACGTACACTTCCCAGAATTATTCAGGAAAAGTGTAGGCACAGCATAGGCAACAGCAATGCAAACTTTCACATACATCCTTCCCAGTGCACCTCAGCTCCCTACCCCACTGGAGGGACTGAGAGATATCCCACTAAGACTCCTTGGAAGTGAATGAGAAAGCAGATAGAGAAATGGTCCCAAATTTCAATAAATTGATGTAATACATATTTAAAAGCCTGAATTTTTTGAATAGCCTAAATCAGTGCACATTGCTGTAAACAGAAAGCAAAATGGGATAGTAGGAAAAGATCTGTCACATTTTACTGCATTTTATTTCTCTCAGCTTATTCAATATTTCAGCAGTTTTGTTAAAATGTCACATTTCAGTTTACCATGTATTTTCCTTTCCTTAAACCTCCCTATTCACAAAAACAACCTCCATTTTTGCAGAGAAGTCTGTTTCTTGCTGTCTGTAAGGGTCTCTAAAACGCATTTTTCTGCAGATGGCACTCTATAGTCTTGGTTATACGTTAGCTCAAAATCAGAAAGCCTTCCTGACTGAAGGATTTTACATTTTATCTGTTTGCACAGAAATGAAAATTGCTTACCTTATTTTTCATTTTCCTCTGCTTTGCTGTTGTACACACATTTGCCTAAACAGCAGAGAACTCTGTTTTCTAACATGAAGAAAACAAGTCTTTATAATGCTTAGTGCACTTACCTAAACCAGCACATAAGGTTTATTCCAAAACTAATATTTGGTCTAATAAATAGATTTTAAAGTTTTCCTGAAATTATTGCCAGGATTACATATACCTATTTCTCAGTGAGTTTTTTCTCCAAACACAAAAAAAGAAACTTAAAATCTTGAAACTAATAAAAAAGATATTAATAGGTAAGTATTCACACTAGCATTCACATTTTTATATTTATAATGTATCTGCTCATATAACTTGCAGCTAGTGTAGCACAAGATAGAGTATTCCTTACAAAGTGATAACAGGAAGCACAGTGTAATTATCAGTGAATAAAACCTCAGATTTCCCATGGCTTAGTTATACTGATGATTAAATATATTACACTCAATACAGTTTTGCATCTTTGTAGAATGAGAATATAGAGATGTGGAAATCAATTCCATTGAGAAATATTCTGGCCAGTTGTTTTACGTGTTCACAGTAGAGACAGACAAATAACTGATATATACTTGTATGTATGTGTGCACATAAGAACATATACATACAAATAAGTCACATAAAATGTGACAGAAGTATGTGTAGATGTATCTACAGATGAAAGTTTATGTATTTATTTACAGATATATATACACACATGTGTATGTATGCATGTGTATAAACACACACATTTAGCTGCAGAAATATATATACACACTTCTATCACATTATTCCAAATACTGTTACAAGAAACACTGTATCTTTCACTAATTAGATAGGAACTTGATATAGACAAATCTCAAACATATCCCACAACACTTCGACCCACACTATTCCATTTCCATCCATGAAGATATTTTGCTTATGATTACTAAAATTACTCACAGTGTCAGCACTTTAAAACTGCTTTTGTGATTAATGAATTAATTTGCTTATTATTTGCTTAGTGTGTTGCATGCTGTTAGCATGAGCAAACTAGGAACTTTTTTTTTCATAAGTGATTAGAGAACCTCATGCACAGCACCAAGCTACCTGATCCATCTTCCTTGCTGCCCTGCAGTCAGCAGAAGGGACTATCCCTCCCAGAGAAGAGGGGATGCTAACTCAAGTGTTCCTGCTGGGGTGCATAAGGATGTCACACTGGGAGCACCTAAGACTGCACACTTAAGCCAGACAAGTAATTCAGTATCTAAAGCTGAACCTTGGGAATAGTCTCTTATATGTCCTAACATTGTCAACTAGCTTTCACCAAACATCTGCCATCTCCTTCACCTGGATTGAGGCTTATATTCATACCACCCAGCTGTTCATGCAGCATCCACTATGGGCCTTTCTTAATTATAGTGTGTTTGCTTACATCATATTTGCTGTTCCAAATGCTTTACTTCATGTAGTATGAACTCTTCACTGAGGGTTTTTTCTATTATGATAGATATTTAACTTTGAACACTAATTTTTTTAAATGGCTGGTTATTTCATTGGAAACATCAGCTTATTTGCACAGTTACAAAAGCAAGAATAAATACTGTGTTACCATAGTCCAGAGACAACCTTCAGAAATGAGCTGCTAATCTCAGTTGGGATATGGCCAAAGGGCAGTGATGGTTTATCAGGTGTAGCAGCAGCAGACTTGCTGAATGAATAGTACTCTTCTTTCTTGAGCATGTGCACTTTGTGGTTATTGTCTGAACAACTTACACAGTCTTGCTTAATTAAGAGATGACAGTAAATATTTTCTATCAGCATGAATGGTTAAAAATACAAGGTGTGTTCTTATTAAGAGAGGATGCAATTTAAATTCCAGGCACCTTCTTTTTTGGAGAGTTCTATTAAAATTACATTCTGTCAGTCTAATTAATATTGGAGGAAATGACCAGGTGATCCAAATCATAGTCAGAATTACAGGATAGTGAGAGTTTTACTCACTTGAGCAACCTACTGTCTTTAATGATGTGTATTGCAGATATCTGTGGACAGGAAGGTTTGGCTGAAGGTTTGGTTAGTATGCTGAATTTAAACATGAAATTAGATTGAAACGAAAGAACACCAACCATTTAATGATCTCATTTATCTATGAAGGGTGTATATTTTAACCTTTGAGTAAAAAACTATTCATCTTAGAAAATTCATTTCAACATATTATGCATACATTTTTTACATATTATTGCTTAATATTTTATTTATCATGATCTAAAAAACAAAGTAATGATCTAAAATTTCACTATGCACTCAGCTATCTCTTTACAAAGCACAGTCACATTAAATGTGACTATTAGCCTTTATGAACCTTTACAGGGAACAGACTTCATTATGATCTTTAATGAACCTGCTTTGGAATAAAGTAATCAAATGATTATGCTACAAAAACAAATACATTTTTACTTTTAGCATTTGTTTATTGAGGAAATACACCACCAGAGAAAACTGGAAAATGCACAAACATTTTTCAGCTATCAAAGACAACAGAAAGTCAGAACACTGAGCTTT
The DNA here is from genome assembly GCA_013389865.1 of Piaya cayana. Lineage (NCBI taxonomy): Eukaryota > Metazoa > Chordata > Aves > Cuculiformes > Coccyzidae > Piaya > Piaya cayana. Next base: position 99,900 of record WAAB01022412.1, read on the forward strand.
AAAGAAGCTCACCTGACACCTGACACACTCTTCTAAACTTCCTTTGTCCGCAAAACAAAAATGAAATGACAAAATGCTGTCAGGCCTTGATACCAGAACACTGAAAATATTATTCTCTGGAAATCCTTTCCATGAGAGGAAAACAAACAACCCAAACTAAAATATAAATAAAACCTCAAACCATAGGGTTGTTTTGCTTTTTCAAATACTATGCATTTTTTCTTGGAAAAGTAATTTCATTTTATGTCAACTTTAAGCTGAATTTCAGATATTTTTTGACAAATGCCACTGAATGCAGATGAGCCCCACTTTGTAATTTACTTATGGAAAATAACAAAAAGTGTTTGTGTTCAAATCAAGGTCTAGCAAAGAGCTATCAAAGCCTCCTGTCCAGACACCAAGTTTATTGTGTGTCAGATCTTGTTATATGAAAGATCTTTAACACGAAAATTTAAATGTGTTATATAACATGAGTTCTCACAAGTCTGAGCAAATCCTAAAATGTTATATATTGTACCTTTGCCGTCCACTATATTTTATACTCTAACTATAGCATTGCATGAAGGTGCTAAAAATGCAGACCACTTACGATAGCTTTCGTTGATGATGGATTGTTTGGCAATTTTACATAAGATGCAATAAAGTGGCTTGAACAATGTTAGGAAGCACTCTATTAAGGGAAATTTATTGTTATTGGCTTTGGTGACTGTAATATTATTCCTGTCTACTGCAGCAAAACCAACACTCCCACATTGGACAGATGGTTTACTTAAAAACCTAAAGGAAAATAAAAAAGCAGTTGAGAGGTTCAGCTTTAGGAAGAAAATGCTAAAAAACCTAATGAAATCTATGCAGATACTGGAACTATTTATAACAAAAGAGAAACTTTATGAGAGAAACTTTGTGCCAGAGTGTTATATTTTTAATGATATTGCTTATTTGTTCTAGATAATGCTCTTATACATGCAAGCATAGTAATATTTTAAAGCATTTCAATTTGGTTCCAAGTGGAAGTCAGCACAGTTGGTGAGAAAACAACCTTTTCAGTGTATTTATTTATTTAATTATATTATAGTATGTAAATTACTAACACTTGAGATTAGAGAATATCCTTTCATCCTGATAATTTAATCAAAGCATAGAAGACTATGAAGCTTGCGAGTAATTTCTAAAGAAATGTATCTATTGCTGAGGAGGCGAAGAACTATGTGTGGCCCTTTTTTAAATACAGTTGTAAAGAAAATGCAATGATATAGTTGAAACTGAATATTTTTTACCTTAATGGAACATCTTGGTAGGAAATTTGATGAAAAGGGAAAATGCTTTGTTTCAACGTGCCACTGGAAATATTTGTATAAATAGTATCTTTCATTATTCATTTGTCTATTTTAAGTCAATCCTTCCATCTATTTAAAAGTGTCATTTAATACCCACTAGGTGGCACAATAGCTATTCAGAAGCAAAAATCTCAATTTAGCAACAAAATCATAGCTAGACTTTCATAAAGCCTAAATCTCATAGGTGGAAATTACAACTAAATTATATCTACTCAACAGCTGACAACATCTAAAAGAAATGTAGGTCATCCAAATATTGGTCTGAATCAAACTAATAGCCAATTAGTGGCTAGCGGCAACTGCATTTAGTGTTATGGCCTAACTTAACTTCTTTTATTCCTGGAACAGACAGATCTGAAAGTCTCCGTGAAAATAGTAACTTAATCAAAATGGCCCATTCCAAACTCCAAGCCCAGATTTCCAGTCTCTGGGAAATCAATGGTAGCAGGCACTGTGGATTTTAATCCTTGTCAGCAATTGTTCTTTATTCAGATACAGACAAATAATTAAATAATCTAATTCTATAATCTTTTTTAGGGTTTGTTTGTAGGGTTGGGTTTTTTTTGTTTGTTTGGTTTTTTTTTTTTTCCTTTTGAGTTTGCTTTTCTGAGTTACACAGCAAGATAAAATGGAGACATGCCTAATGAAAATAGTCTTGACCAAGAGGGAGGAGGCGTCAATGAATGATTTATTTTGAGCTATTCTACATAAATGCCTGTTAGTAACCCTTATGGCGGGGTCTGTCCTCTTCCTACTAACATTTCACTAGGTTGCTATATATATTTGTTCCTTTAATATCTGCATCTTCTGTCTACTTGAAATATATCCCAAGAGTCTGAAGGTTTTGAACTAGTCTTAACACATTCACAATGCTGTGATTTTATTGAATGTGCAAAATGGACCTGCCCCAGCAATTAATCACAATTGCATATCACAGCACGTGTTTCTTTAAGACCTTCTTGCCTTGTAGCTGTAAAGAAGACATAAGGCTAAGGACGAAAAGCAAGGACTTGTAGTCGAGTTAAATGTAGAACACAAGTGCATTCCTAATTTGGTCACAGGGTTTCCACACACTACAGGAGGAGTGACTTAGGCAGATCTTTAAAATAATACCACCTTACCCTGAAAGGATACTTCAAAGCTGAATTTAGTAATGCACAGGCATACCTCAACTCTTGTAATATGTAATTTTGCAAAATGAACCATCTTGAACTATACCTTTGCAGGTTTTCATTTGTATGCCTCTAAAATGTTAAAATCATTCCATCAACAAAAAGGGCCATTTTAAAATTCAGAAACAATCTATTCATACTTCACTTCAAGTACTCATTCTCCAGCTAACATTCTCATTGTACTCTGCACTCCTGCTTGCTGTTTCTGAGGATTCATGCATTCTGACATGGTAAGTAGAAAGACAGGGAGATATAATTATATTAGCTGTAAAGGTTGCTGTCTCGGTAACAGGATCTTGCTTCTAAAATAAGAAAGCAAAATAGACTCATAAATGTTTGCATTTGCTCATTCAAGCCTGTAAAACCTGCATTTTACAAATTCACTAAAGGGTAGGAAAATTTAAAAAATTACTTAAAATTAGGACTCCTAGCTAAATTACAAGGAAAATATTTCTCCCAGCTATGATAGAGTTGCTTAAATGGCAAGTAGAATATGTTACTTCCAGAAAGCAAGAGAAAAGGTAGAAGAAAGAGAATCTGCACCTAGAAAAAAAATATCTCCTGCCCTGGAAGGTCAGAGGAATTCTAATGCTTAAGCTAAGAATAGAGATGCACACTGCATGTGGTTTCACCAAGCCTTATTGACCCCCAAAAGAAGCATGAATGCATCATTAAGTGTTTAGCACTTCCTTCCATTCATCTGCCTTTATCTTCCAGCTGCCCCACTTTTATGCTTTGGTTTGCTACTGACCTGTACTTTCAGGTTGCTGTGGGTTTATCTGACCAATTATTTTTCAACACCAGAAAAGCATTCCTTATTTGGCAGCAATTTGGGAGGGTATTTTATTTGTTGTTTTTTCTAACCTTTCTTGGTAGTCCTATAGTGACACCTGTGGGTAAAAGCTCATAGGACTGAGAAGTCTTAGTAAGGTAAGTATCCACCCATGTACAGAGTCTAGATGAAGTAAATGGATTTTGGATATCTGCTGGTGGGCATCAAAGCAAAGGACAAATGGAAACCCCAGTTGCTGCCCTGCACTATCCTCCTATTTCTTTCAGGATGAAAGGTTTACTGTAGAAGGGCTAGTATAGGCTCTGACACTTGTTCACCTGCGTAACCTGAGCAACAGATCCCTGAGGTGTTTTAAATTCAGTATTCCCAGTGTGCCAGAGTTGTGACCTGGTTCCCTGTGTTCAGAGAGAAACTTGTACCGTAGTGTCACTGTATTGTCCTAACGGAGCTGCCCTGTGGGCCAGGGGATGTACTTTGGAGAGGAAGGAGTGTAGTTGGAATTTGCACCCAGGGCTGGGGTACTTGGAGAAAAGTGAACAATTAGCATAAACTCTATGTGCTTGCAATGCTTGTGTGTTAAAAGCTCTTGGAGCCCTGCATAACATTTAGCTGTACAAACAACAGCAATTTGGATAAAGATAAGAGGAACATGGGTTCTAAGGAATGACAGAAGATAAAACAACTTGAATAAGTAAAGCGTGGTAAAAAGATTATTATGCCATCTGATAACTCCATATGGGAACCTGAAGTCAGCATGGAAAGCAGGGAGGGCATGCAGGCAATCAACCTTTTTGGTATAAAGGTTCTTGTATCTCAAAGTAGGAACAAAATCACTTGAAATAAAAAGGTATTTCAATCAGTTGGAGCAGATATTCTCTGACATCAGTCCTCCTTCTCATGGTAGACCTCATGGCTTACTCTGTAAGAAAGTGAAGCTATTAGAACCACAGATGTGGTCAGGACTCCACAGGTGTGCTGGAGTGAAGATGTCAAGAACAGCTGGTGCTTGAAGCACTCTTCTAGAGAAACAGGCACGTTCAGTTAGGATTTACTCAAAACTAAGCAATAAAAATAACAGATTGAGAGCTGCAGGAAAAAACATCCCTATCGTAAAGAACTTAAATTTTTGTTTGGCACAGCATAAAAACAAATTTAGTAAGTAGGAAGGGAAGAACAAGTGTTCGGTTAATAATATCAGCTATTTTCAGAGCAAGACCTATGCACAGAGTTGTTTTCGCATCTGTTTTAAACAAATCAATATCTTATTTATCATATGTGTGTCAGGAATAGTGTCACGACTTTAGTGAAGGAAGAAGACACATTGCCTCCCAGACTTTCAGGAAACCAACACCTTATGTTAAATACACACAGTTACTTTAGTTTTACACCATTTCAGCTGAGCCTGAGATCTGATTGCAGATGCTTGGTATGGTAGCATGAAGAACAGAGCTAAAAAGAGAATCAGGTTTCCAAAGAGACTAGGCGTAGCAGAGGAGCCAGTGAGTCAGTGTCGCGAGGTGAGGCCAGGTGATGGTAGGTAAACATTCAAGTGTTTGAGTAAAGTCCTTCTTCCTGCCACTTCAGCTGCTGCAGAACAAGTGTCGGAGGCAATCCACTGTGATTCCTCCCTGCTTGCATGGGATCTATCTGATTCAGTGTCATTTTATGAGAGAAAGGAGGTGGGGAAAATTCAACAAAGCAACAAGGCATTAAAAATTACAGGCGAGAAAACAAAAAGCAATTTGTTCCCAGGCCTATCCTCGCATCAGTGAAGTGCTGTAGCAGAAGAATAGCCCAGATAAGGAGTAGCCCATCTGATACACTGATCCCCTTGGTGATAGCAGCAGGCAGTTGACAGACCCTGTCTAGTGTTGGCTGCTGGGAGCCCCAACAGCTCCTTGAGGCAGCACTCACTGAAAGGGGGTGTATGGTATATTAATAAATCCATGGGAACAAGGAAAATGCACTGCATGGATTTATCTGTATGCACCTGAAATATGGTGGGGAAGGGCACGAGGAAGGAAACTGAAGTTGGCTCCACAAGCAGATCTGTGCTGAAATATGATAACAGACTGTCCACATTCTGACGGGTTTCTTTATCTTTTCTCTGTAAGTGACATTCATATTTTAGTGATGACTAATAATCTTCATGGGTCAGGCTGGAAGTGATACACAAAGCATTTAACCATGTTATTATAAAAGTGAACATGTGAATATTTTGTTAACATTTTGTATTCGTTATATTACCAGTTTAACCCTGTCCAGACTGTGTCAAAATTATAAGCTTTCAAAGAAGATACATTGGGACAAGTTCATTCATATCAGGAAGAAGTATTGTTTTCCCTTGTAACAAAGACAGACTAATTTGAATTTAACAGTATATTGAATTCAAATTGAGTATTTAACAGTATATTGGCCAAACAATGACATGGTGGTGCATAACATCCAAGAACAATGTTTAAGGGGTTTTTAAAGATGAGGCAGTTTGGTATCCCTTTCCTGTTCTCAGGTGGATCCATAATGACTGATTATTGGCTCCTTTCATAGACCAAATACTCAACATCAGATAGACCTCAGCTTCTTAGTCAAAATGTTTCAGGAGACACAAAACTGGAATTTTTATTAAAGCAATATTAGCAATTCTGAACAGACTTTTAAGAGTGGTCCCTTAATGCAATTGTACAACAATGTCCATTACTTAGCGTAGTTAAAACATGCATTTTGCAATTATTTATTTATATTTTAAATGTGCATTTAGTCTACATTAGGTGAGAACCAACTATCATGTTTATGAGTACTGCTGGTAGTGACAAACTCCATTGTACCAGGTTTGAAACTCTATGTGGAAGAAAAACTACGGTGCATCAGCCCAGGTGTAATGGCATCTGAGGGTGCTTTTATTATTTTCTTTGCATCTACAACCCTGAGTATGAAGGATTTAACTGAATTACTCTGTCATTAATACAGCATACAGCAAAATTTTCTACATTTTTTTGCTGCATTGTGAATTTATCATCAAAATAATCAAAATAGTGCTGGATTCTCCTGCCATTCTCAATATTGTGTTCCAAAAATATACTCTAATCAATTGCTTAATGAAAATTAAAGCATTGGGGTACCTATTCATGACTGAAAAATCCATTGACTTTGAATAGGTATTTAACATCCAGTGTCTCTAGCTTTTTCAAACATCCTACAGCAAACATGGTAACAGAGATTCACATTACGTGCACTTCTACTGAGGTTAGTGATAAAGTATCAATTCATACAGTAATTCCAAGATCTTGAAGGAAGCAATATTAATTTAATTATTGACACTTAGTAATATTAATTGTTGCCAGACAACTGGTAAGACTTCCAAAAGGCAAAATGTATCCACGAGGGATAGTTCTGAATCACAGTCACTTTACTGTGTATTAATATTTACTGTAGCTTTTGAAATGGAGACTAGTGTTTTAATCTCATGAAAGTCTGTTTTGATCTGAGGCTGTTTTTACAAATATCTGTTTCCTCATCAATCTCTTTCACTAGTCTTTATTGCTGTTTCATGATGTTTCCAGCTGAAAATATATCTGTACAGTCAGTATCCTCCAAGCTCCATTTTATTAGCAAATAAAAATAAACTCTGACTTTTCAGGATTCATGTAAATCTATCAATATTCCCACGCTGGCTGTGCTTTCAACTGCAAGAGAAATGTTCCATGTCTGCAGCTGCAGCATATTAAAACTCAGAAATGAGGGTTCTGATGGCATTCGCACATTTCTGCCCTTTCATCTGTCCTTTATCACTCATTTACTAATAGGAGGAAGTGACTTTTCCTGCCAAGGTAGAGGTAAATTTTGTCAGACAAGGGCAAAAAGAAAGATTCATTAAGTGTACCAGAGGAAACAATTTCTGATGTGCAAAGTGTCAGCAGAAATAAGAGTTTCTACTGTTTCACTCACACAACCTTACTGAAAAAGGCATAATAAACTCCATAGCATTTTGCTATTAGAAATAATTTTCAAATTATAGGACATAGATGAGTCAACTTTTCATTAAGGCCCCTCTACTCAACAATACTTGTTTTTCCTTTTGTAAAAAAGTGTAAAAGCTATTCTCAGAAGTAAAAATAAAAAGGTGTGTTCTACTTGTAAAAATGTGAGAGTTGGGATATAATAAATGCTGATATAATTGGAAATATTGTCCTTAATTCCAGTGCTACAAGATTTCACGTTGACTTTATTCCAACACATTTTGTTTGTAATTTCAACCAATTTCTTTCCATTTGAGTAATTCAGGCTTCTTACCCCTCTTATTTTGTAAGTAAAAAAAACAAATAAAAAATTAAGCTTGCCATATTTGGCTACTAGAGAAAGACAAGCTGGAGACATGAATACATATGCACATATGCTGGTATGGGCAAAGGGAAGTTTAGCTGGAAATGGGGTCACACCTCATCCCTAGAAGGAAGAAAGAGAGATACCGGTTTCAGAGAAGGGAAATGCAGGATATTTAAAGCTCCAGTCATAATATAGTTTCTAGTACAGGAGAGTTTCAAGAAATGATGGGGATATGGCTTACAGGGAGTTAATGGTCAGAGATTCAGGGCTTTTGTACATTGTATAGCACACAAAATCTCTAGAGTTAATAGCATATTTACCAATGCTTGTTACCCAAAGGAGGTGAAAGGCTGGGATTTTACTATCTGTGTGTATGAAAAAAAAACGAGTTATGAGAAGCCAATGAAGCAAGGTCTCAGGTTTGTGATTTCCTGAATGCTAAATTCACTGTGCTTTCTGTTGACTGTAGTTTATCCAGGTACACTACTGGGGTCTGGATGCTATGTAGTTAACTTCACACTAACAGTCCTCACAATACAGCAGGTCAGAACTCACTTGAGACTGGAGAGAAAAACAGCACTGCTAACAAAATGTATTGTAATAACTGATATGCACGCACACAGAACAAGATTCTGGGATGCTTCATTTGAGCAGTAAATGGAGAACAAATCCATGTAGCTTTCCCTTTACTACCCTTTCCCTTTACTATATACAATGCATTTTCTTGATTACTTCAAGTAGCTGGCCATCTCCCAGCCTGATTCATATCCATATTACGACCTTCAATAATAACTGTTTTTCAAAAGAAATCCACATTGATACAAAACAGGAATGTCTTATTGCAGACCTAGAGAATCTACAAAAATTATGTCCCCATTAGAAGTTTTCTTCAAGGTAGATTTTTCCATTGAGCAATTTTCATTGTAATGTCCATTAAATTTTAAACAACAGAATTAAAATGCAAGCAAATTCATATCACTTAATTGTCTAGTAAGTGCATATTAGAAGTGGATGGCAACCAGAATCTTCTTTCTTTAGGAATTAGGAAGTTACTTTTTGTCTTCTAACATATAAAGACGTTTCCAAATAACTCACCATTTTGGTTCACTGGAAGTTGTAAAAAACAGTCCATAAGTCAACAGTTCCCAATAAAAAGACCCATTCAAACATCTTCCCCTAAATATACTTAAAAGTCCTGTGTGTGTATATGTATACACATAGATGTAATGCTGCATGGTTAGAGAAGTCAGTAGGCTACACTGAGCTCTGTTCTTAAAGGGAGTCACTGGTGTGTCATTCTATAACTCACATTAATTCCTCATTTTTATAAATGGGTATAAAATTCATGTACCAAATTATGATGTCCAAGTCCCAATGGAATTATTCGCTAAGATATATTTACACTTTGGAAGAAAACTCCTTAAAGCTAAAAGGAAATAGCTAATAGCTATTTAATTTGACCTTTTCCTTAAAGCCAGGTAAATATCAAACTTTGGTTTGCATGTCTAGATGAAATTTGATTTGAGAAATCCAAGTGGAATAGAGATACTTTCACACCTCTTGAACAGTGATATCTTGCCTGATTAGAACAGCCACTCAAGAAGACTTCAATTCTACTCCCTTTGCTCATGTTCAGAAGCGTGGATATGGACAGTGAAAGAAAACTAAGTGGGGAAATTCACATAATTCGGTGTTGCAAAAAGCTGCCAACATTTGGATTAATAAATCGGTACTTATCAGCTCAATTTTATGGGACTTCGCAAGATCTCTCTATATGTGTCTGTTGTTAAACAATAAAGCCTGAAATTTAATCCGCATAAGGTTTTGCATGGGAGACTCACTGGCTCTGAGTGCAGGCAGCCCTGTGTCTTCAGAGTCTTCCTGCATTGACTCTTCAGTCCTTATTTAGTTACTATTACACAACTAGAATTCTTGAGTTCCAGGCTGCTATGCATTATCATGCTCTTAATAGATTTGGACTTATGCTTTTAAATAACAAACAATCTTTACTTCTTTTTAATAATTTTGTTCTTCTGTCTGCCATAAGATCTGCATCCTAGTCTCTTCTAAATATACATAAACTTTGGAGATTCCTTATAGCTGTGTTAATATGACTTTTCTGCAAATTTGTCTTGACCTCTCATTTTTCTCCCAGCTCATTTCCATCCATGCAAAACAGGAATAAAAACCTACTGTTCTTATTCGTGATTTATTCTAATAACTCACAGATGCAAATAAGTCCATAAAGTGTAAAGTAGCAAAGACTGATTATTTTTCATCTGTCACTTTTCTGCAAAAATGATATTAAGCCTGTCTCGCAGTAAATGAAGGACAGCATTTATGCCTTCATTCAAAATGCACTCAACAGGAGACAATATGCTTGCATATATGGAAGTGTTTGCTTCCCTACAAGTTTTGAATTATAGCATACAGAATGGATTCTGAAAATTCATTAATAAACTGCATACAAGATAAAATGCAAAACCTGTTTGCTATATTTTCCATATTTAACTACCCAGCAGGAAAATAATGATCTGCAAGCTTGTTATTTTCTATATGCCTGGGTGATATTTGACCTTCTGTGCATGCCAAGAGTTGAGTGAATGCGAGATATACATAACAACATTAATTTTATTCTTTTTTCTCAAACGAATGGGTAGCATATATCCACTAGCTTTTTTACAGTCAGAGAACGATGAGGACACCTAGTCATATAGCTAAAAGAATTACTAGAGTGTTGTTTTACACACATTTTTGTCATACATGCAGGATTCCCACAGATTTTTATACCTGTAGTCATGCTTACTAGCACTTCTTGAAGCTTGTGATACATCTTCCTTCATCAACAGTTTGGAAAATTATTATTGACAACTGATCTACTAGATTAGTATTCAAATTACCACAAAATGTTACATTATGCCACAAGCTGGCGAAGAATAATGTTTCACTGGAGATCAAACCAAACCATATCAAAGCAAATCAAGCCAAACCAATGTACAAATCAGAGCTGTGGTGACAAACCCATAAAACTTTCAAGACTTTAAGGGGGAGCACAATTGTTTGTCAACTGCCTGAAGTAAATGTGAGAGTGGATGAGATAATCTAAGATATGACACTGACTTGTGATTCTAATTAAAACATGTTTTTCATTCATAAAAGCATTTAAGTAAATTCTTCATGCATATGCGTTCTTAAATCCAGTTAAATCTGCTATACACTTAATGTGCCTAGATGTCTACGTTTGTAGAGAATATGTTTTCCCTAGAGACCACACACATGGTCATGACTGATAAGTTCAAAAAATAAAGGAACCTGGATGTAATGTTATGCAGTTTTAGAACTAAACAAAGTTAATTTGATTGACATGCTGGTTTTATTCAGGTGCTTTTAAGATTCCAAGGAAATAAACCCTGCTGATACTCCATTTTACACTGACATCCATCAGAGTGTGTTTATATATTGTGCTTTGTAAAATATTGGAAATTTATTATATAATAAAAGCTTCTAACAGCAGGGTATAACATACCCATTATTTCACTACCTATTAATATTTGGACTTTTTCTCTAACTACAGAAACATGCTAACCCCCACACAAAAATGGTAAAACCCCCCACAGAATTAGTAAAATAAATTGTTCATAACCCAATATATTTCCACCAGTCTATGGAACAACTGATCCCAATCTCATTCAAAAGATTTTATGCATTTTTTACCTCCCGTACAAGACTACTTGATGGCAGTTTGCTTTAAACAGTAAATTGAAGATCTCCTGAAGCATACAAAGCTGCTGCTTACAAAGCACTGCATGACTCCTAGTGGAAGATCTCCTTAGCCATAGAATGGTTGCAGGATGACAAGATATATCAAACAGAAAATTTAGTAAATCATATAGAGTGAATGGTTGCTTTCTCAAATACCACAAAAAACCTCTCCCTCATAATTTCAGTAGCTTATCTGCAAGATATTGGTCCCAAATTTACAATGCAATTGATATTTGATTAAATAAATCCCTTGAATTTAAAGGAAGTCTGGTTGCTTCCAGACGTTAGCGTGGAAATGTTTTCTTTCTGACTTCCAATATTTCTTATTTCTACTGAAGCTTTTTAGATTCTACAGTCTAATTTACATATAATTTTCTGATTGATGGCAGGGCTCCAAAGTGGTGCTCTATGAACTATAGAAAAATACTGGCTACATCTAAAGACAGTTGTCATTTTCTTAGCTTAGTCAATGTAGATTTGGTTTCCAGGCATCCCTGAGGCCATAATTAATGAATGTCTTTAGGCAAAGGGAGGGCAAAATGCACCTGGACTTCTAAAAGTGTAGTCTAAAAAACAACTTCCCAGTTGCAGTTTTCCCCAGTATTCTTCATGAAACTGCAAAAAAACGTATATGGACTTTTCAGTGTAAAAATAGCATAAAAGTATCACTTTGAGCAGAGAAAGTATTGAGGAAGACTCATTTTGTAGAATGGTTGCAATGGCCAGTATAGACCATGCGTAAAACTGGGGATGTGAAAAACCCTAATTTTGTTTAGATGAACTGTTCATTTTTTGGCTGGCATGAGAACACAATAGTTCAAATTCAGAAGCTGTTTGTTTCGTTTTGTTTTTAAATTTGGAATCCAAGCAAGTTTTCATTTAGATAATGTAGAAAGAATACTTCAGCATCAAAATATTTTACTTTAATAATGCCATAAATTCTTTTAAATATTTAAATTTTAAGAGTATCAGTAATTAATTAGTAGTCTACATAATGCATTTAGACCCTTTCAGATTTAAAGTTTCAGTAGAATTGCTATATTCCAGAGTAAGTCTTCCATTTCCTAAAAAACATGATTAGCAGTGGAAACTGCTGTATCTGAAGCTTACTGGCCAGCTCCATCTGTAAGGCTTACAGACATGAAGTTATTTGTTACTGTTCTGAGGTGCAGCTACAGTCTCATTAAGGATGTGCAATGTAGAGTTTCTCTGAGTCTCTTTTTTAAAAGGTCTTGTATGAAGCATCAGATATTTTTCCTTCAAGGACTCTTGAAGTGCTGACCTAACAGGCTTTGCATGAGGCTCAGGAGAACAAAGTCAATGAAAAGAAGACAGTGGGTCTCCCTTGGTCCACTAAATAGTATACATGCCCAAAGTAAAGGATAGATTCAATACCGCTTATTTTTGATTCATCTGAAGAATTAGAAGAACAATCACCAAATGAATTAAAATTAAATTAAAGGAATTAAAGGAAAATAAACAAATCTCGAATGTCATATACAAGAGTAAACCATCATAGACAATATCAGGGTGCTGTCCAGAGCTAGAATCAGATATAAGGTTATGCTAATTATAAATGTATGTTTTTAGAAACCATTAATGTCTGGTATATGGCATTCAAGTATAGTCCTACAGCTATAACTCATACTCACATAACTTTCATTTGTATTATAATTAAAACTAAAGCTTTCAAATCTCAGAACATTTTTTGGAGATGAAGTTTTTCCAAAGTGCTAAGTTTTGGGGGCATGAATTCATCAACTTTAAAAAGAAAGAAGTTAAAGCGATAATTTCAGGGCTAGCCTTCCAATACTTCCAAAAGAGGCAATTTTGCCATATGGCTTTTTAAGAAGTGAGGGAGTGGTCATATTTGACATCTTGACACTGCTGAGAGTCGGGTCAACCATTTAGTCTAGTACTCAACATTTTTTTTTCTAGTTCTGATAGTGTTTATATGACTTTGCAACTAGGTTCATCATGATATAATTTTCAAAGGTGGTCAGGCTGGTTTTCACCCTGAGCTATTGACTACTGTATATGAAAAGTGTTTAGAAGTCAAAAATATCAAGAGCAAAGCTGTCCCATAGTGAATATCAAACTACAGTCTCATAAACTTTGTTTTATGATCTTGGCTTTCAACTGATTTGTGCCTCTGAGTAGGAAAAAAAGCACATTTATTTAACTGGCAAGGCTATTCTAAACCATGGGTAATTATTTAAAAGCAATTGAGTCTTTGTAATTGACTTTACATTTCCTAAACTCTCAAAGAATTGCTCATTTGTCTTTAATTTTTTACTGTCTTTAAACACTGCAAACTACTCTTTCGAAGCAAACTTAAAATGTAATTCACCTTCTGCAATGAAGCAATGCGGTACGTGACTAACCTTTTAAAGTAAGGTAATGCTGCAAATATTGTGGCAGGGGTTTTCTTGACAGAACACATTTCCTACCACGGGCAATCATTGACATCCTTGAATTCCCTACTCGCCCATACATCTCAACCTTGTCAGTCTGATAGCTCATGGTGTTGGAGCTCTGCTTTGTATCCGGGAGGAAGTCTTTTCCTCACACTGCCACATTTCTGTTACCCCACTGCTGCAAGCCAACCCTGCCCTGATGTTTGGCCACCTCTATTTGTGGCAGGCAGACAGTCCAAAGGTGTTTCCTTCCTTGTGGCTGCTGAGTCACAGAAATAGGGACCTGAAGTGAAATGAACACATCTTTCTCTATAGGATGAAGGTGTAATTCTGTCATGTTCTGGAACATATTATGGACCTCTAAGCAGATGACATTGCTGAAGCAATATGAGTCTTTCTGCTAGTAGGATAGGGCACAAGGGGGACAAAAACAACCACACTCATGCCAGTAGTGCCCGGCCCTGCTTCCACCGCCTGGAAAAAAATGACTGGAAAGCATCAGATTTAGACAGTCTTATACTCAGGCAGCATTTGGATCCATCTGAAATGGTACTGGAAGTTTGTCAGAGCAGAGTCAGTTACAACTGACTGTGGCTGATTATGTGTACACGTGTCTTTTCTTTTTTTAAGAATTCTTTCATTTTAGGTTTAGTATCTAAGCTTAAATTAATGACAATCAATTCACTTAGTATATTTGAAATTTTGAACATGTGTTACTCACCTGGCAATTTATTTTGAAGCCTGATCTTGCACATTAAAGTTTTTAAAAGTGCCAGACCACCAACAGAAAAAGCCACTCATTGCACCCACTCCCTTAGTTCATAGACTTTGTGAAACAAACTTTGGTACATTATCAGTCCATAATTTAAAAAAAAACCTTTTTAAAATCTAAACCAGCTTTTTCTGAAGCAACGAGAAGAGACATTCCAGTGTAAACCGTGTTCCTCTGCCAAACTTTATCTTTCACTTTTACAGTTTGGCAGTAAATACACACAAAACATAGCTCGATCCTTGCCAGAGATCAATTTATGCCTTTATACAAATACATACACACACTCCAACTTACTTAAACAAATAGGTTTGGGAAAGTTAAAAGTGCACCATAACAACAGCAAAGACAAAACAGTTTAATGCATTGATGACATGAGTTATTACTCCTGATGCCACTATAATGTATACGTGCATTAACAGAGACTTCTGGAAAGATTGCCTCTTTTCTCCTGAACTGCTGCTAATGGCAGTTTATCATTAAGGACTAATGAAACAAGGCTGGACATATCAGGTAGGAGTAAAGACATAGATGTGAGTCTATGTGTATGCATATACATAAACATATCCAACTCTTCTAGAATGTCTTCTTAGTAATTATGGAATAGTCATGGAAGTAGAATAGAATGGTTATCAGTTTTTTAATGGCATAATTGTCTTGTATGTTTATATACATCACATTTTGATTTTCACAGACATTTATCATAAGATGTGTGAAATGGTAAATAAGTTGGAATAGAAACTGAGGATTCCAGAGATCTATTGCATGCTATCATGCAACATCAACTATTCCGCGAGCAACACAATCACAAAATATACATACCAGTTAGTTTCTACTACAGCATTTAATAGTTTCCTGTGCTTTTAAGTGAGTGGAATAAATTCTTTGAACATATGTGCTTTTCTGTAGTGCACAGCTGTCTCCCCTTCTAAGGAGGTAGGCTGCATTGAGACTCCTTACTTGCTTACTGGAATATTATTCCAAGAGCATCCTCCACCCAGGCACTAGAAGTCCGCTGTCTGTAGAGAAACAACTGTTTTTTCTCCACTTGTCACTTTTGAAGAGATCTTCTCAGCAATGGTGTTGCACATACCTGACCCAGAGAGAGCAGCAGCTGGAAATGCATCTCTATGGACAAATAGTGAGGAAGCAACTTTTTACCATTTCTTTCCTTTCTGCCTTGAGCACCCTTGTCAGATTAGTAACAATCTAACCTTGAACATAATTTCAGCAGTTCTGAGGAATCATAGAATCACAGTATGATTTACATTGGAAAAGACCTTCAAGATTATCTACTCCAACACTTAACCTAATAAGGTCAAGCTCAGCACTAAAGCATGTGCCTAAGCACCACATCTACACAACTTTTAAATACCTCCAGGGATGATGACACCACCACTTCCCTGGGCAGCCAGTTCCAATTCTTATCAATCATAAAGTAGTTTTTCCTACTGCCTAGTCTAAAGCTTCCATGGTAAGGAGGAGGGAGGAATTTACATCCTGAAATTTCTCTTTCACATCTATGCTTGCACTAGCCTGGGGACAAGTGTTATTGTACTAGCTGCAGTACACTAAATAGAATCTGTAATTCCCAGATACCTACTACTTTGAATGAACTTAGGAGTCAGGCTGGGGTAGATTTCTCACTATTTTCTTTCAAGGTTACTAATTTAGCTGATCAGAATTTTCTAGATAGTAGTAAAGATCCAATACACAAAGGCTAGAGGATTCCTATTCCTTTTACAGTGTCGAATGCTAAAGATATTTGCTGGAAACAAGTAAACCAAGCAACAACAGAAGTGCTGAGGGTGGCCTGCCCCCTTTGCTTGAACACACCTCTTGGTTTGCTCTCAGTTTCTCAATTTACTTTTTCCTTCGCCTCTGTTGCTCCATCTGAGACCCCGGAGGCCTCTTCAGCAGGACCTCTGAAGCTCATCAGATCCTTTTCAACCATGCAGGCTTGACACAGGATTCCCTGACACAAAAAGGAATCAGCCATATGTGGCAAGTTTGGCAGATTGCTGCTGCTAAGAGTTCCCTTGTACAGACATAACTGTCAGACTGCAATGTCTGCACAGGTAAGCAAAATGGCTGTTGGCAAGTGAAAATGACTACTGATATTTTACAAAATACTTGGAAACAGTTCAATCAGCATATACTTTATATTTCTATCACCATAGCAAGTATGATTCAACTTTTCCTGCAAATTCTGCTTGCAAACCCCAATGTCAGTTAAGCAACCAAAACCCACAAATAAGGGAAATGTGAACTCTCCTTTCCTGCAGGAACTTCTGACATTCTAATATTTAATTCTGGCCCCAATTTACAAGTGGACTGCAATGACTTAACAGCACTTTCCATCTATATAAGAGAGTATTAAGCCATGTACTGTATCTGTAAGTTCCATTTTTACTCTTCTAGCTATGTACACCTGTCACAATATTCAGAGGCAAAAAACTTCCAGGATGTACTGAGTTCAGGAGAAAACGAAATTGACTCATGGCATATAAAGTAAAATCTACCTGCAAAACTAATATTGTTTTTTTCAAAGAGAATATTCCTAGAGAACATTTGGATGAAAATATTCCTACTACTTGGTAATTACATTTTCTCAGAAAAAAATACAAATCTGCATCTAAGTTTCTAGCTAGTCAGAACGTAATTCCAGTAAATATTTATTTGAATTAGAATATTCTTGAATCCACCCAGGTATTTTTGCCTATTGTACATACAGAACACACACACACTTATAACACACATATCAATTCAGTTTTCATGGATACTTGAACTTGGATTTCATAGTAAAACATGGTTCACTAGAAATACTAAAGTTCTTTAGTCTCATTTGTTAATGAATGGTAGTCCTAAAGGCCAGACAGCAAGTGCATTGTGGGCAATAGCTAAAATAATGAAAAGAAAATGGATACTGAATCATTGCCAACAGACACTGCATTGGCTGCTTTCCTTTACCATATTTGTTCAAGGAAGTGGAAAACCCATTGGCACTGAGTGTAAAAATTCACTATACAAGTACCTGTGCAATTGCCTACGTGAAAAAAATTGTTTACAGAATTGATTTTGACTTCCCTAATGGGATATCATTTGCAAATCTAGGACTAAGAGTACAGAAACAGAATATATATACAAAGAAAATTAGTGGAATAAAGGAAGAATTTTAGGAAAGAATTATAAATATCACTCTTCTGAGAAAGATATTGCTATACTTCATGGTCATAATAGTTTGAAATATTAACTAACCAAATTAACTTGATAGTTCATAAATTTTGGAAAATTTACAAAATAAACTACTTTGGAAAGACATCATCTTTTGATGTTTTTCTTTCAATTTTGAATTAATCTCATTTTAGTAGTTGTTTAACAGGCAAACTGAAAGCCTCACAAGCTGGAAGAGATTTCACGCTGGAGGTTTCAAAACTGATTCTAGTAGTTGATATCCTTAACACTTTAAGCTTACTTTAAGCTTACTTGAGAGCTATATGCCTTACAATACTTCAACAGCAGTAATAGTATATGTTTCAGCAAAAGGAAAAAAGCTCTTTCAAGATTCCGAACTGAAGGTTTTTTACTGGGACCAAAAAAACCAAAAGACTTAAAAGGTTTTTCTTTCATATGCTTTTATCCTTTAATGATAAATAAATTTCAGTTTACTTTAGACATCTTTGTGACCCACATCCTTATGTACATTTCTCTGATACTTCATACTGAAAATACGGAAGGCTGAAAGACACCTCAGTCATATCACAATGTAACAGAGTTTTGCTCCAGCCAAACTTATCTGTACAAGATACTTACAAACTAGCCAAAGATTAAAGAAGAAAATCATAAAAGTTTGAGGAATAGGAAACATTGAGTCATGGCAAAGAGAGTGGGAAAATATATAGTTCAAGCAAAAAGGCAAATACAGGAGAAACTTACAAAGTTGAAGGGCACAAAGTAGTTTTGGAAATTGTATCAGAATCATTGAGACGCTATTATTCTCACAGGTTGTGTCTATATTGTCAAAGAAATTATTCTCAGCTAGGAAGTACAAGTGTCTTAGGAATAATGTACAAGCTGACAGTGGGGGTGGAAAAATCACAGTGTAGCTCCGAGAAAGGGAAGATTATACACAGTGTTATAAAAGGAGTACACACATTTATATGAGCAGGAATGAAGATTTACTGGCATTAGGATCTATCAGCCTTCAGGATGCATCTGAACCTCTGTAGGAAGTTCTTACAATACTAAACTGGCAAACCAATGAAACTGATTAAACCAGAAAAGTGATATAAGAAGGATACTCATATTAGCAAGGAGATGAACCAAAGAGTCAAACGAGTTTCAGCTGTGTACAATTTTCACAAGTACATGAAAATGTGCAGCTTTTTAATTTAATCTGAGAATTTATTTACTTGGCACTTAAGTATTTTGTGACAGAAGAATCCTGTACTAGAGAAATGAAAGACACATTCTCTGCTATTATAAACTCTGAGAACACATTTACCTTTCCAGATCAAATGTTATGTGCACCAGGAACAACTACAATGGGAAAAGCTCACTTCACAACATTCACATCTGAAACTTAATAAAAATGTGACCACAAGTTTTAAAGTTTTCATCTTCTGAAGGAGTCTTAGCTACAATAAAAAGGATTTACAACATCTTTTGACACATGAATCACCTTTTTGTGCCCTTTTGTGCTTGTAGGATCTTGTCAGTTTTCAGTTCCATGAAAACACACTTTTCCTCTATTTTTTTGGAGTCAATTATGGTCTGCATGCAATCATGTAAAAAGTTCTAATAACAGTAATTTGAATAATTGTTCCCACCAATGATGAGTTACTTCTTTTGGACTCCATCTAGCATAAAAATTCTTGTTGCTTAGAAAGTTACAGATGCAGCCTGTGCCACAGGATGATCAGGCTGAAACATAGAGCTCAATTGAAATAAGAGCTCAACAAATAAAATAATGAAAGTTAAAGCACTTCTGTAATGGGAGTAGGGACACTTAAACATTATTATTTTGGACTATGTCTACTGATGAAGATCTGTGATTAATGATCTCTTAATCCCATGGTCCCACAATTTTTTTATTCTGAGACTGCCCTTTCCTCTTAACTGGGGCTAAAAAACACAGCTGCCGTGCAAACCTCAGGGAAGCATTCAGAAAATGTATATAAATTTACCTGGCTGGTGGAAGTGGGAAGTTATAGAAAACAAGTCTCTGCCACGGTCTGATAACCAGGAGAGAGTGAGAGGTGAAGATGTTAGCTCAATAAGACAGAGATAATGTTCACTGCACTTCAGTGAAGTGCAAGGGTGTGAATGGCAGAGTCACAGCACTGCAGGTGGTGGCTCATTGTGCTCCTGCTGTTAGGGCCGCACATCAGTTGGCTGGTCAGCAGGAGGCTTGCTAAGAGTGGAAACTCTACCTTTGCATCAGCTCAGTCAAATGACAACCCTCGTGTCACAGTGGAATACACAAATAAAAACAGTAATACTGGGCAATGTAGCTCAGTTATACTGTCTCTTGTGAATATTAGATGTACAAATTACGTGGACAGGACCCTCATCAAAGAAGTGATTCCATGACTGGAAACAAACTGCTCATAATACACTTACTTCTAAACACTACAGAGCTAAATTTGGAAACTAAGAAGGAAATGTGTTGGGTGTCAAGGTAAAGCCTCTATTGTGTTTTCTCTGAGAACAATACACATTCTGGAAATAGATAATTGCACTAATGACTCATTTTAAGTAAAATACTCTCATCCTTTAAAAACTGCAACGAACAAAAGATTTCCTATATTAGTGTACTCACAGACAAAATTCTCAGCATCTGTTAGTCCCTAGTTTATACCTGCCCTTCTCCCAGTATTAGAAGTGTGACATTACAGTGTATAATTTTATCTCTAATAACAGTTGTTAAGAGTAAAATAATATATATCATGAACAAAAAAATTTACTCCTTGTTTTCCCACTGTGTTTCTTCTCACTATATACAAACCAATAATCACAAACATACCTGCAAATCCACTTTTTACTTTGGAAGCTGTATACTGAAGGCTTAACATCCATGACCAAATCCTTATAAATGTTTTCTTCTCTGCAGAAAGAATTTTTTTTTTCATTTGTGACAATCTTTCATGTCAATTTGTTTAAAAACTTTGATCTCAGACATTCTTGACTCTTTTTCTCCACAGAGTAAAAATGGATTTATTCTACTGAAATTACATGCTTGCGTATAAACAAACTGTCTAATTGGGAATATCCTTCTAAAAAAAAAATTGAGATAAAAAAATCCCTGCAGGAATAAATTACAAGAGCAAGATACTCACAAACAGAAGAAAAATAAAAAATGAAAGATCTTGCTGCAAGCAGTGATGGCTGTAGAAAAGTAGAAGTTGCTTGTTGATAAAAAAATGTTCAATGCTGTTATATTTCTGATGATCTCTGTTGAAGCAGACTATTTAAAAATATTTTCTTTTTATTGTAAAGTTTATTGGCAAAACAAATAAAAAAGGAATGTATTTTGCTCACTGCCGACAGCGTAGGGTGTTAAACAGTACACAGGTTAGTCACTAGGGTTATGTTTAATTCTTTTCAAAGACAGCAAGAGTGAAAATATATTATTAAGTATATACATAAATTAATTACTTTTAGGACATCAGCTGGCATTGCTACATGGTAGCCTAACCTGTAATGGAAAAAAATCGTGATAAGCAGACTAACTAGATGACATTTGTTTCCAGAGCTTTACCAGGGAATGAGATGTGATGTGAGCTTGTTGTGAATGTTGGTTTGTATCTAAGGGCACCTGCCGGTTACTTGCGAGTTCAAATGCAATCTGTATGATATGGATCTGCAACACTTCCTGAAGTATAGTCAACCATCTCACTGGATTTTCAGAAAGAAAAGCTAGAAACCACTGAGCCTCCCACAAGAGTGACTCATGACTATTCTGCAAATTACAGCCAGTTTCATTGACAATAAAGGATAAAATACATATTGTAAAATACTAAAATTCTACTTATTGCTGAAAAATGTTAGAAGATACTAAGTTCATGACTTATCTCAGAAAGGTATTAGAAAAGCAAGAAAAGGCCTTCAGGACATGAAATGTATCAGGAAAATCTCACATCTTACCATCTCACGTGAACCTGCTGTATGATTTTTTTAGCTTTGAACACTCATGACTGAGTGCTTCCTATGCTTTGTCCTGCAGCCTGCTCCACCCAAGAAACCTGTAGTATGTAGGAAACCACGTGAATGAAGGAAGCAGTCAGTTTTTCCCTTGGGGCTAACTGTCTTCCCTATGCAGTCTCTTTCTGTGAGCCAAGGCTGTATAATGTATTTTAGAAGTCCACAACGCCCCAGAGTAACACAAATACATGTGTCCAACAGACATTAAATTGCCGTTCAAGTGGAGATGGCATCAGCACATACTTCACAAAACTGCAAGGAGCAAGTGGTAATTTTCCATCTGTGAATGTTGTTGATACAATGGCAATAAGCCTTGCATCCAGGCCCAACACACACATGTGGCTACCCAACAGCAAAAACAAATAAGAGAGATGCTGCTTAATTAATTAACAGTGCTGCAGAATTTCAGGCCATTACAGTGTCTCCAGCCAGTGTCAGCCATACACATTCTGCACTGATTTGTATTGTTTCAGGACATCCATCCATCCATACACACACACACACATATATATGCATATCCAATGACAAAACACAGACAGAATAACAGAGATGCCACTTTCAGATAACAGTGGCATCTTACCTATAAAAGTAGGCAAATGCACAGGAAGTAAAGGATTATGAAAGTCCCTCACAGTATTAAACAAAAAATCTAAAATATCAGTGCATATATTTTCTCAGTCATTGCTAAGGTTTTAAGGCAAAAAAAAATATTAGAAGCTTAGACAGGTTTGTGAGAGGAAACAAAACAAGTGAAACATTTCTTCTAGTGCTAACAAAATAAATTAGATTTATGTGGTTACTAAATATATTCCATAACACCCACAGTGCACACAACCCTCAGCATTACTATTAAATTTGTACAGAGTCTCTGTACTGGGCACCATAAACCATATTCTTTAAAATAGATAAAACTAGCAATTGTTCAGTTATGAGATGCAGATGGATTTGGTTTTGTATACGTTTTTCTGAAAGGGACTTGAATTCAAACACTAAATCTATTTTCTGGCTATTTCAGTATATAACTGATGGTAGCACATGATATTTAGTATGGCTTGCGAAATTTTATGGTTGACAACTGTACTCAGAAGTGGGCTAAAGGCTTTTTACTAGTGTATGCAAAAAAATGTTATGAGAAAGCTGCTGGGGATAGGAAATAGTTAAATTACAATGGATTGCATAAGATTTTGGGGCAGACTTTTCCACCTTTTCCCCTTCAAGCTAATTAATCTCTGTGTGGAGCCACAGATTTTTCCTGTGGACTTTAGCCTACAATGATGGTACAATGTGGCTGAGACTTGACCATGAGGTAGGCAGCAAGTGAGAGATTAATTAACAACTACTAGAAGGCAAAGTTGTGGAACTGAGCATCTCAGCTTAGGGAAGCTCAATGCCTGTGGTGCTCTTTCAGCAGAGTGCTTCTTATCAGAGGTTTTACAAGGCTATAAAGCCTAATGCAATAAGGAGCAACAAAGCTCCATCGCACCTGGAAATTCTTTTTTGGGAAAAGTAGAAACTGTTAGTTGTGAAATCTGTTCTCTAAATCTTAATGCAAGTCCTAACACAGTAAAGTTAATGGTAAAATACTAATTATTTAAGGATATTTTAGCAACGGCTACTGTATTAAAAGTGGTGTTGTTGAAACACCAAATATTGTCCTTGCAAAATATGCATTAGAAAAATCTTGTATAAACAGTGATTCTCCACCCTTCAAGGACTTCTTCAGTTTTTAAATTTAAAGCAAAAGAAAAACAGAAGTGGATACACACAATTTCAATTTTAAAATTTCCTCAATGTGAAACCCAATTTCAAAACTCAAGCTTTTTATGACATATTTTCAAATTGGAAAATGTGCCTATGCAGAAAGGTAGCAGAAAATGTAGCAGTTAGGTCCAACAAACTCATAAAACTTTGACTTGAATTTCTTCCTAAAGCTGAATGTCTTTTCAACAGAACTCTATTTCATCCTAAATTAACACTTTTGTTAAATCTTTACCCATATATGTGTTAATTAATAAGGTGATGTTATACTATTGAAGCTTCTTATTTACTGTATTTTCCAAAGATTTTCAGGTTATGTATAATTGTCATCTTATAAAAGATAAAATGAAAACAAACAAGCCCCCGCCAAACTTCACTCAGCTTTCAAATAATCGTAACAGTAATGAAAAATGATTGGAATTTTTAAAAAAAGAAGAAACAGAATTTTGATAACTAAAAATGTGAGTAATCATTCCATTTTGTGGAGTAAAAATTTCTGCAGTAACTTACATGAAGGATAACTTTTATTTCATTACTACAGAACTTTGTTCACAAATTCTGCATTTTGCTTCATGAAAATGTGTTTATTGTTTCCTATTAACCAAGAATACTGGTTTGCTTCATATCCAGTCAAGCTTACTTTGGAAAGTTACAGCTTTTGATTGGTCTGAGTGTCTCTGTAGGATTTTCTTTATTTACACAAACTTCAGGCAAAATTTTGCAATGAAAATCTTAGAAATACTGGATCACACAGCTAAATTGTTTTATGGTAAATAAAAAAAAGAAGGAAAAGTTGTGATTGATAGTGTTGTTACATTAAGTGTTCTGACTGTAAACTGGTTGTAGTGAGAGACCACCCCCTCCTTCCATGTTTCTACAGTAGCTCCCTACAGTGACAAGTCATCCTATGAGAGGTGTCTGCAATAACTCCAGGCACAGTTGTGTCTACATCATAAAACTGACCTAAGATCTTAGTTCTCCTGGTGCTTCTCCAAGACGGAAGGTGGTCAAACCTGTCATCTCTGCTTTCATCTGAAGTGCAGAGAACGTGTAGTTACACATTTCTGAGTTCAGGTTTCAGATGTGGAAAGACAAGTCTCCTGAGCTGCGATTAAACCAGATTAATCAGTTTAACTTCCTGAGAAACACATATGTAACCTCTTGCCACCCACATCTTCCTTCCCTCTTTTTCCCCCTAGGAGATTCCCATGCCTCTATAGGAGCAGCAGAAGATTGCAAAAAAAAGCAACCAATTTTCTAACAACTTTTTAATATGTTTGTATGCTGGCTTCATTTCCTATTGATTATAATTAATGACTGCCACTACATTTAGGTCCTGTTCCAAATCTGAAGTAGGAAGGCCAACCTTTACTTCAAGGGCTGTTCTTTCATTATTCTTCATCTGGTTATTAGCTGGAAGTATGAAATAATCCAGAGGTTCTTTTATTATCACGAAATGTCAAATTTTCCTTTGCAAATACAAACAGATCCTATAATTCCTAAGCTAAGTTTAATTGCCATAGTCAAAACAACCAGATATCTCTTAGTCATGACACAAAGACATTTGCCATTAAAAGGATCAGTAAGTTGATTTTGTATGAAAAAAATGATGTTTGTGTCTTTTATATACCTCCAATAAGTATGCAGTGAATACCATGGTTCCAATGCAAATGGCATAGATCAATCAGCAATCTGCTTGTAGTTGTGCTTGATAGTCAAACCTCACCAAAATGTTTAAAATATTTCCTGTTCTCTTTGCTACTATCATTTGAACTGGATGCATGCTTTCAGAGAATTTTAGGAATCAGACTTACAGAAACTCTTGTTAGTTTACTGCAAAGTCAACACGGCAGTCAGTATTTCTTAGCATCCGATCTTTTAAAATTAAATAACATAGACTGAAACCATGATTGCAAAACCAAAGTAACAATGCAAAACTAAGAAAACAAATGTAAGATTCATACTGACTCCTTTGAATTGCATTTTACATTTTGGCATAGTGTGGAGAAAAGCTCTGAAATGTTAAAATAATTTTTAGGAACTGCAAATCCTGCAGATCAATTTATTTCTTTGTTTTTATCAGTGTAAACCTGGAGCAAGCTCACTGGAATGTCAGTAGTCACGCCAAGTTTATTCTGATGTGAACAAGGGTAAAATAAAGTCCATTAAACTTTTCTTTCCTTGATTTGTCCCTTAAGAAGCAGCAAAGACTACAGTAAATTAAAGAAATTATCCAGTGGACTATATTTCCATAATATAATCCCTGCAAACTCGTAACTTTCAAAAGAAAATTAGCTACCATTGATTTACTACTCTGCCTAGACACTATTAAGAAGATGGTTACTAGGAGCTGAAGAATAATCATCTTTCTGAGATGATCAGCCCTTGAATTCTCAAGATGACAATGAATAATAACAACTAGGGATATATGAGTAAACATATAGCTGATATAACCATATAGATGGGATTTTGGAAGATGGAGATAAAAGTCTGTAATACTGCTTAGCATGTCCTGGTTTGATGTTCAGAATGGGTGATAAAACAGTGGTTTCTGTCTTCCTTATGAATATTGTTAACTTCCACCAGCTTTGATTAATTTTCAGTGGTTCAAAACATTGCTCCCTTCAGTCTAAACTAATTTTCATCAATGTCAAGTCTTGTCTGAATCATCAAGTAAAAGATACATTTTACAGTTGCTGTGACAGACCAATAATTAAATTTGTTTCATTATCAGAATTATTCATCAGTAATTCATTAAGGTAAAACTGCTACCTACATCTAACCACATCCTAAACAGTCTCCTGCCTGACTTTAAGCTAAATTTTGCTTTCCAGACTCATACTCCTATGTATTTGATTATGTGTTTTTTTCATTTAACTGATTGGCAGGGAAGGACACCCATACAAACTCCACCACCTTCTGCACACAAATACTCTTTTCTGTCTTTCTCTTATTCTCACACACGGTTATATCTAATGTCCTGGGAAGACAACATTTTAAAGCAGCTATATGGGAGCGAAATTTTTATATAATACACTCATGTAAACAGCTTCAGAAACATACAGCTTTCATTAATACAGCATTTCTTTTCTAGTTTTAATGGGTCATCCAACCACTACTGAGCAATATAAGACAGGTATATGAATGCTTTTAATTACTCTTCTGACTATAGATAACAACCAGGAATATGGATCTTGACTGTTAAACTTTTCATTTCTAAAACTAGCCCTCTGGCGAGAAAAAGGACGGACTAGTATTAACATTTTCTTTTTCTTTCTTGTTTGCAAAAAGAAATAGGCACTGCATGCTGGCTATTTTTATGGATACACAGACCTTCTATCATAGTGTAGCACTATAAACTGTGACAGCTATTTCAACAGGTTAGCAAAGCAAACAAAATAGAATATAGCAACTGTAATTGAGGTTTGTAAAGAAACTTGGTGGAGTGTTATTCAAATATAGAAAGGTCCTGTGGTTATTTGCACTGGCTTATGCCAAGAGGAATTATTTTTTTTCACTTTTAGCTATGAATTCTCATTGGGAACATGATAGAAAATTCAGGGGCTTTTTTCTCCTTATTTCCATAAGGGTCATGTACAAAATTGAGAACGACAGCCTAGACTTTTATGTAATTGCCTTTTATTAAATACAAAAGCTACACACAAAGAGTCTGCCACACAGAGAATACTAATCTCATTATTAATACCCTAGGCAATAGTGCTTCTGGTCACAAGAAGAGACATTACAAGACATTTAAAAGTTGTACTGATATATAATAATGGCTGTTAAATCACCAAAGAAGTTCACTGGCATGACACACACAGCTCGTCTCTTCTGGCAATGACAGTGAAGTGCCTGGTGTTTCTGGAAATTGACACTTTTACTTTCTAGTGCAAGTATGGAGTTTGTGCTTCAAAAAAAGACATAAAAAAATGATGCTATGGATGACTTTGAAGTATTTAACTGTGCTGCAGAGATTCCGGCCTCCTTACCCTTATTTATCACATTTCCATAAAATGACTAAGAATTCATACTTGCAAGTTATTTTGTCACCAATAGACATGTAAATACTTCCTTAGAATGCCCCAGGAAAAGATCAGTCTGAGGTTCTGCAGATACTGACCCCACTCCTGCTGCTGCATCGCTCCTTTTCTTGCCCTCTTCTTCCCCAGAGCCTCTGGGTGGAGAGGTTGGGAAATTCACAAGCACCCTGGCAGCACTGCATTTCCAAACGTGCATGATAGCAGATGAATGTTGCTTCAGTCCTTAGATCATGTGGTTCATGTGTAACTGCTGCAAAATTCCTGTACAAATAATACTTAGTTTCTGAATTGTCTTTCTAAACAGGACAAAGGAGGAGAACAGGAAAGAATAGAGTTTCACTTTCTGCTTAGCTTGATCACTGCGTATGAAAATGACACAATCCTGCAGTATGGAAGTGTCCTCCACTGTGACCCTGGCAGACTGCATCATGTGTGGTGGGAGCATGGCCAGTTTGAGCGGACTGATTGCTCCTCTCCTCCATGTCTTGAAACTTTACCTTTAAAGGAATTTTTTGTTTCTTTCAAAACAAACTGAAAAACTGAAGCAGAGCAAGAAGCAATGTGGAGAGGGCACACTGGATGATGAGGCTAAGGGAGAAAAAACGAAATGAGAGCAGAAAAGGTGAGAAAGGCTTTACTATTTCAAAGGAAATATTCTTGTCACCCTTCCTTGAGCTGCTCTTTACAGTGAGGTTGTCAAAGATCAAGGCTATGTATTATCATGTGCAAGTCACCACAATTTTGACATTTCCTATTTTTGATGAGCTTTTGATATCAGAACACTAATAAGGGACCTTTTAACATGAAGCTCAGCATGTAATTCTGATTTCTAGCTCCACAAAGGTCTAAAGTCCTAGATGTTTTGAGGAATTGTTTCATTCAGGATTCTTTCCTGATTTGTTCATACAAAAATATTCTTACATTTATACGCCATATTTTCAACATGATGCCAATCTGAGTATATTGACCTATTTTCCATTTTTGCTAGACACAAGATAGTCACACATTGCAGTTTTAATTTACTGTAAACATAATAGCAAATGTAATTGACAACAAAAACCAAATAAGTAAATAATGGGAGTCAAGGAGCCCAGGAATCAAAAAGTCTGCAAGAAGCCAGTGCTCAGAACAGTGATTTCTGATAAGCAGTAACAGCATTAAAATATCTCTCGGTCTGACATTTGGTTAGAAGTTGTGTATTGATTGTACTGAAGTGATTCTATAAAACCTTGTTGAAGTAGACAGTGCTAATCAAAAAGAGAATGCAAATTTTCAACAGGTGTTTCATTTTTCAGGAAATGAATGGTAGGTTGGCTGTTTCTTGCATAAGTTTTTAATTATTTCTAATTTATTGGCAGTCTTTTGACAATGAAACAGGTCAATTATAATGGTTGCTCTAAATTCAAAGGAAAATATCTTTGCCAAGTAAAGGAAATGTGCATTACTGCAAGTGTGTATTGACCATGTAAAATTAAGACCATGTTGTTAAAAACAACAGAGCAAATTAACCAGTTTGATAAATCATGTGATAGCTCCCTGGATTTGCTGACTACTTTACATAATTACAATAGCTCCTCAACAGTGTCACTCTCTGTAGATCACGTTAGTTGTTTTCCCAAGGCACATTAATGCTTGCTGCTTTTCCAATTTAAATCATTTGCCTCATTCCTATTTATTCCACTTTACCTTTTTTCTTACCCTTAATCGTTACCTACAATTTAATGTAAGGCAGTCCTACAAATTCATGGCAGTCATTTCAGGAAAACAGAAATGTTAACCTCCACTTATGTAAATGTCATACATAAACGAGCAGACCTGCTGCTGTGCTCCTGTTTGCTGAGAATGTAAAGCTCTGTGCCAACATTCCAAAACTGGATACTTAAACCTATGCACCTAAATGTATGAGTATAAATCTGAGCTCTTATTTCAAAACACTGAGTCACTCTGTAATTGCCAGACCTCCCAGGTCACAGAAACCACGTGGACCTGAATTTTTCATCCAGCCTGACTGAGAGACATCACTCCTGCCTCTGCCAACTCTGAGTCTCCTGGCTACTCTGGGTTCATCTTCTGTCTGTAGGGAAATCGAAGGCTGATGATCTTGGTATTTCACATAGCAGCCGAATATATCGTGATAGGAATGTATCACCCCTTGAACTCCCAGGAAACCTCCTCAGAAACTAATTTAGTAATTTTTTTAATAGCAAACAGATGGTTGCACTGAAAAATAAGGGCCTTGTTCTTACAAGTGTTTCAGTTAAAAAAAAGCAGAAAAGCTAAAAAATTAAGGTATTTTATATAAGGAACACTGTTTTGAAATGGACTTTCGTAACATATAAATGATTTGCTAAGGATTCAACTGTCACTGAATTTCGGCTTTTAGCTATTCTCACTATCTTGTTTAAATACTACAATCAGTTCTCGTCTTGTACTACAAACTGCACTGTTCAGACTTACAAGTAAATTAAATGTGGGAAAATAAACAGGAAATGGTAAGGCAAACACATTCATCTGCAGAAAGCAATTGCCTCTCAGAAGATATTTGTTTAGAAACAAATAAATGAATACCACAGAGCATGATAATGTAATTTGTACTGCAAGCTAGTTAAAAGGAAGACAAAACCCAGGTGAACTGATTTATATGTAAACTTTTCCTTTGAGCCTTCACTGATTCTATCAACAAAAGCTAAGCTTATTTTACTCAGACGCATTCTGCCATTAGTGGGAGCTTTGTACCAGTTAAATCTCAAGAAGTGCCCCACACTAACAAATAAAGATACAGCTACTGCCCAGAAGGATGGACAGTCATGATTTAGTGTGACATTAGAGGCAAACTCAAACAGTGGAAAGGGGATTGAGTAAACAGAAAAGAAGGACAAGTGCCAGTATAATAAAATGACAAGAACTTATTAGAAGGATATGTCCTAGTCGCCCTAGAGAAAATGAGAATGGAAAGGCTGGAGGCAGGAAAAGGGTCCAGAATGATGATTTGAGAGCTGTTCTCACAGAAAGAATAGCATTATTCAAGGAGAAGACAAGACAGTGAAGACATTATATTTTATTTTGGGATATTCCTGTATATTCTTTTATTATTTCTTGACTTTGCAATGAGATTTGCTTTATATCTGCTTTTTGTATACCACATCCATTTCCTTTTGACATCAAACTTAAGACAATGTTCTGTAACATATTTAGTGTCACAATGTAGCTCTGTGCCTCAACTTTTTCCTGGGCCAGCCAATTTCAGCCTCTGCCTCTAGTCTTGGACTGCCTTGTGCCTCCAGAGAGGTGCCTTGGGAGATTTACCCCCTGAACTCCATAACAAACAGAAGGAAAAAGGAGTCTTTGGATAACACACACACACTCAATCTCTAGGCCATCGATCTCCCTTACGTAATTACCCCAAAATAGAAAGCTGGCTGATTACAGTCATCCTTTCTTAAAGATGGGTGGCTTAAGACACTAGATAGGTCAGCAAGGAGCACTTCGCATTTTGGAGGCCTCATTTCAGTCTCTGCTGTGCATGTCCTGTTGATTTGTATTCAAAGGTACTGAACCTGCATTAAAAAAGCTCTCACAAATTAAAAACAGTTTTGCTAAATTTTAACCAGTTGGTATTGCTGGCCTTATCCTCTTGTATCTTACCAGGTAGCATTTTTATCAAGTTAGGTAAATAATTCATTGCTCAATACTGCAAGCATTAGAAACATCATAATTAAAAATAAAAGGCAAGTTTTAAAATATCAAAAGGAAACTTTGCCTGAGATCAAGCTAAAGATACTATTAATGATTAAGCTATTGCAATATTTATGCACTCAGCAAATTGCTCATTAAAGTCCATTACCATTTTCCTTTTTATTTCTTCTGGCACTTTGTCATTTATTAGTAGAGTAAAAGTTCCTGGAAGATCTACATATTATTACCTGTATCTTAATATGTTCGGCTATTTTACACTTATCCTGGGCTTGGAAAGTTTATTTACTTATTATCCTCAGTTTGAAGTTAATGACAATTTGCTGTTTTACATTCTCAGTTGCAATCTCACCTGAATCGTGTGTGTATGTGTGTGTGTGTTTGTGGAACAATAGTGCTTTAAGAGATTCAATGGCACATTTAAACCTTAATAACCTCTCTTTTGAATTAGAACACTGCTAACGTAAACAACACTGATTCAAACTTCAACCTACCAAGGGACGAAGTACAGTCTTATGCCCCATTGTGGCAGCATTCAAAGATGGCTGTACAGAAATTATTTTCTGAACCCTGAAGAGGGAATGTAGGACATGAAGCACTTAAAAAAACAAGCCTTCACAGCCAGAGCTAAAACAAATCCATAGCAGAGCAGCATAGAAGTAGTTCTGAAATCCTGTCAAATTCTGATTGGCACCCTGTGGTGCTTAAAAAAAATAATTGGTTAAATCTAACTGCAACTGCCAGAGCTCAAAGAGAAGTAAATTCTTTTTGTTGGGTTTTTTTTTGCCTCTCTCTTCCAGAATTACTGTCTGTGTGATATTTGACAAACTCATCCATTTGTTTTAGCCAGTAACTGTACTAGGCTAGGCTGATCTGTAAAACCAAGATATGTTGCTGTTGTAGTGGCTATACACCATATAAACAGGTGCCTGACATGTGACTCTGGAGAACAAGCTTCACACTGAGGCTCCAGGAACTTGTCCCTGCATGAGGACATGCCCTACAGAGGTAAGAAAGCTGTCTGTCATACAGCTGGTTGCAGTCAGCCAGCCCTCAATTGTGCAGCTCGGGAGTAAACTCCTACACCTGCTTGTCTTCGTGCACCTCAGCCTGCAGCTGANTTTGCCTCTCTTTTCCAGAATTACTGTCTGTGTGATATTTGACAAACTCATCCATTTGTTTTAGCCAGTAACTGTACTAGGCTAGGCTGATCTGTAAAACCAAGATATGTTGCTGTTGTAGTGGCTATACACCACATAAACAGGTGCCTGACATGTGACTCTGGAGAACAAGCTTCACACTGAGGCTCCAGGAACTTGTCCCTGCATGAGGACATGCCCTACAGAGGTAAGAAAGCTGTCTGTCATACAGCTGGTTGCAGTCAGCCAGCCCTCAATTGTGCAGCTCGGGAGTAAACTCCTACACCTGCTTGTCTTCGTGCACCTCAGCCTGCAGCTGAGTTGTCTTGGTTGCTTTAGTTGATCTAAACACCAGCTGGTGACAACTTTCATCTTCACACCCAGCTATGCCTTCTAACCTCTGCTTTTGGTCAGCAATAGAATTTGAGCTATTGTAGATAAAGTACATGTATCTAGCTGTAAAGTGAATATATGGTTGAATCAGGTCACCAGACCACTGCTGTTTGACCACATAACAGAGAGGAAGGGAGGACAAGGAACAGTCTTACCCCTTGCAGCAAAACCTGACGCTTCAAGCATTGAATGCGCCATTGCTCAAAGACAGTGGAGATCTGCTGGGGGCAATGTGCTGCTGTACAGGCTTTTCTGTCCTTGGGATCATTGCAGCAAACAGCATTGTACTGTGGGTAGGAGTGATACCCACCGTCAGGGATTAGTAACAGTACAGGCCAGCGTTTGACAGAAAACTGTACAACATAGCAGGGGACACCACATCTGAACAGTGACAGCTTAGGGTTTTCAGATGGATCAATCGTTAGTATAATCTACCTAAAGGCTTGCATGCATGACATTTGCTTTAAAACAAGCTACCCTCAAGAAACATGGAGATCAGAGCGCATAACATGAAATCATCTCTCTTGTTTCAAGATGAATAAAAACCAAAATATACTCTGTGATACAAGTGATGAATATTTCTGTCCAAAGATTAGAGATTAGATATGCTACAGCAACTCTTCAAAATTCAGCTGCGTTAGGAGGCTCCCAGGCTCCTAATAAATGAAAACCAGTAATATGACAATTACAAATGTAAATGGGACAGCACATGGAATTCTAATAAGAAACAGCTAAAAGA
The DNA here is from genome assembly GCA_013389865.1 of Piaya cayana. Classification (NCBI taxonomy): domain Eukaryota; kingdom Metazoa; phylum Chordata; class Aves; order Cuculiformes; family Coccyzidae; genus Piaya; species Piaya cayana. The sequence continues at coordinate 133,441 of WAAB01022412.1, forward strand.
GGTAGATGCTATTGTAACACGCTGTGGGAGTCCTTCAGGATTTCACAGGCAGAGAATTTTAAAAATTAGGCACTGGGACCTACATTTCCCAGCTTAAAAAGAAATGTTTACAATTTTACAGTGTCACCTAAGATGGTAACACAATTTTGAAGTATTGCAGGAGAAAAATGGAACATGTAAAGCTAAGTGATGAAGCAGTAAAGTTAGGAATTACACTAATTTTGGCTTGTACCATATATTTATCTTGCAACAGACAAGTAAGAGCTGGGTATAGCCACAAAGGTGATGGGGAACATAGTAGCCCCTACCTTGGGATGTGACTGTTCCCTCACTGGATGCCCAATGTATGGATCAGATGACTCTTCTGAAGTAAAGTCATATCAATAGGAATGCCAACAGCAAGACAAAACCTACTGTAACATAAAGCTATATGGAGACACTGTGGCAGAGCACTTACTAACAGCACTGACAAGTCAATGACTGATACCTCAAAAATTCTCAGTTTTCTGTATTTGCTTTCATTCTGCATTAATGCAAGCACAAAAACTTTTCAGCTCTTTTTATGGGAAGCCTGCTAGTGTACAAAACTACACTGCACATGACTGCAGGCCACTACAGGAAACTGATCTCCTTTGTCCACTGGTTTACAAATATGACATGCCCTGTCTCTGCTTAAGCAGGTTTTCCATGCTGCACAAAACTAATCTNATTTTTCCTTGTGAATCACTTTAAGATGTGTTTTCAGCTCTTCGGAGTGCTTCTACTACTCCACAACTTCCTATGGCCATTTCCATCTAAACATGCCACTGCTTTATTTTTAGCTTACATCAATGACATTGAGCAAATAGTTCACTCCTCAAGTAATTATGAACCTTTAAAAAGTACTTGTACAGCAGAATAAAGCCTTAGCTTACGTCACCTGTAGTTAGCCTGCTCCACAGCAGGCAGGAGCAGGGGCTGTTCAAATACTGCACACTACACTCGGACACCAGAGGCCGCAGGATTCCTGGATCAGAAGAGTTATGTGATATATCTCTCCTCATAACATACTCCTTCATTTTAATAATGAAGCCCTTGAATCATAATTGACTTTCTTGGATTTGTGTTGTTTTGGTTTTGCTTTTAAGCAATTCTCAGGCTATAGTCTTAAATACAGGATAATCTATAGAAGTGTTTCTCTAACTTCTTGAAAACTCAACTCCTTTTTTTGGTTGCCTGTACTGCTCCAACAGAAGGCATGAGATGCCTTAGAGGAAAGTATTTCTGAAGCTTTTCCTAAAGCTTTTCAGTCAATCTCAAAGCATTTGCGATCCTCAGGAGGGTATATAGCTCACTGCTTGAAATATAACTTTCTTCAACCAAATATAGTCCAAAGCCTTCCATATTAAGGAACTGAACTTAAAATCTGATAATACAGGAAGAATATGCCAAATTAACTAAAGGGCATGTTAAGAAAATCTTTCTAGAAACCACTTTGATTGGTACCCAGGTTACTCAGGGCTTTATTAATTGCCTATTCAGTCACTTAATTAAAACACTTCCCCGAAATAGTGATGAGCAAGCACTACAGAAAATTTTATTTTAGTCTCACATTTTCTTTCAAAAATGGTCAGCTTTCATCTGATGAAAATTAAATAGCATAGACTCAGAGTATTGCAATATAGGAAACTCATCTGAGACCATTAGATTTTAACAGCTTGTTCCCTTGATTCCAAAAGCTTAAATAGTCTTCTCTTTCAGCATTTTGATTACTTTGATATTTGCTGCTCTTAGTTGGAACCATCTTCTAGGAAGCGTATTGATTTTGTGAGAAATCAATTTTCTGATTTTTCCAACAGGCTATAAAACTGCCATTGTCCATATGATGAAATTCTTAATGGTGCTTTACATATCAGTCTTGTTTCTCCTTCCTCCATTCCCCTTTACATGCCCTGAGAAATTTTCCCAACAGCATATAGATTCTTTTATCTCTATACAGCCCTGCAGCTCCTCCTGTACTCGCTCTCAGAACTGCTGGGATGCAACCCTATGGAAAGCGTGAATATGAGCAGGTGTTTTTCATCACGCAGTTAAACCTAGATGGCATCCCTCTTGACATTAGGTTGGACAGCTAAAAGAAACTGCACTATTTGGACTGTAGAGAAAGGAACAACTTTTCTTGGATTTAATATCAGACCAAACAGTAGCAACTGTTGTATTAAAACTCTCAGTAAGAGCCCAATAATCCAGATACCAAAATAAGCCCAACTGACTCACACAGTGAGAAAAAGTCATGTTTTCTCAGCATTTCATATGGCGTCCCCAGCCCCACACGCACAACCTGGAGAAGAACATGAATGGTTTCCAGCCTCTCCAGCCAGCTCAGTTCACCACTGATTATTGCTAAAGCTTTGCGTCACCTAGGAAGACTTTTATTAATAAATAAAATGTTGTCACCTATATGGGAAGATTGCAGAGAGTTCATGGAGTTTTTTTGCATGTTACCTGGCAACACTCATAGAAAGCTCTTCTTACTATCTATTAACATACCCCTGGGGTGTCTCCAGTACAAGAGTACTCATTACTAGTATTAAAGTGAAGGAAGTATATTTAGCCAAAAAAGGGAGAATAAAATTCTGAGTCCACTGAAATAGTCACAGCTTCACATTGAAGCTTCCACAGTTTTCAGCTAAAACAAAAGCTAGGGAGAAAGTAGGAAAGGTTCAATAATACGTGGGAAAATATGTCCTGTCCCAGGAAATCTGGGCACCCTAGCTCCAGCTTATTTGGAGAAAATCCACAGGTTGCCATCTGTGCTCCCTGCCCTGAGAGGATAGGGACCTGGCCAAGTGGAGTTGGCTGGGAGTGGAACAGATGGAGAAGAAAGGATCATCTTTCCAAAGGACAGTACAGCTGCCTCTACTGTGTGAACTCACTCAAAACCCTTGAAGGGAATTCTGCCAGAATTTCTGCCATGGACTTCAATGCAGTAATTGCAACCCCTCACATAAAGACCATTACATTAAGTAATTATATAATCCTAATTGTGATTTGGATGAATGTCTAAAGGAAATTGTTTAAACTCTAGAAACAGAATAGTTTCAAAGAAAGTCTGTGGGAATTTGAGTCCCCATAAGTCAGTGTGAATTTTCTTAAAGGCTGAACTTTACAAGTTCTTCTTCCTGTGTTTCTAGCTCAGGGTTTTTGTATGAATAAAATTTTTTTTGCAATTTTGTTCTTTTTATACCCTCTTCCTAGCTGGCAAAATTTGGAAGGCTTTCAGAAACAAGCTTTCTCACATTTTCTGAGTGCTGTCCAGCTTCTGCTAGTTTAAAAAGCAGTTAGTGTTGCAAACCTTGTTTCCAGGAGTAAAGTAAGAAAAAAGCACCAGGCAGACAATATTTAAGAAGGACTGTTCTACATTGTTCTAAACATTTCAAAAACCTCAATGAAGTGTGAAGAATTATTAATTCATAAATTAATTTTATCTATTTTCATTTTGCTTTTGAAAAGTTAACAGAGAAGAATGAAACTACCTATGAAACATTTGGTTCACCATAAAACTTCATTTTAAGTAGAAGTCCCTCAGCTGCCTCTATCTCTGACCTGGGTGCATACTGTACCTGTTCAAGATGCAGTATGCACTGAAAAATGCCTCTTCTGATCCTGGTAGATGCTATACATGGGCTCTATAACGGCTGACAATGCTATCACTTTTTCTTAAACCCCATAAACAGCAAGTCTTAGTGCTCTTTTTAAAGGTAAGGTTTCAAGTCAGGTTTGATAAATAAAATGTTGTTTCTTTTATATTCTTACCGTATTAGTGGAGTATTTGTTGAAAGCAGGATTTATCTTCTGGCTTGGACTATAAAAATCTGATTCATACAAAATATGCTCCACTTGAAAGAAACTAAATACTTTTGAATGATTTTTCCCTTAAGCCTTACTTCCAAGTACTGTAAGGGTTTCCCACAGATGCTGTGAGGCTCTGTGTGTTGACATTAACACTAAATAAAGGTCCTGTTTTCTGCACATTTGCAACACGAAGTGTCAGAACCACCTTAGGTACAGACAACACAAATGTGAATTTCCTTCAGCTACATTGATCTGAGCAATACAAACAAGAAATATAGACTCTGAAACAAAGCCTCGAGTTTACTCTCCATATGTATGAGTATTTACAACTGTTTGTTTCATTTTTATGTTCTTATTTATTAACCAATTATATAACTGGGATTGAATCTCAACTTTGTTTTTAACCTCCTGTAAGTCACAGCACAAAGAGGAGTTGTCCCATTCTGCACCGCAAAATGTCATCCTTGGTGTCCCTGCAGCAGGGCCAAGATGCAATACAGGACAGCAAATACCCAGCACAAACTATTTCCACCAGAGTGGAAGCAGATCAAAGGCCCCAGGCAACCGTGGAAGAGATCCTTTCTGTCCATTCTGGTTTTTGACTAGGGAGGTTGTTCTCTTTGTCCTGTAATATGCAATTCAGACAATAATGTAAAAGATGTACCTTTATTTCTCTGCAGGGATGTACTTGCTGACTCACAGGCTAGTCTCCTGCTGATTTAATAGCATCTCAGCTGGACAAAATTGAACAACAGTATATACCAGTCACCTAAATGCATTGTCTATTTTTTAAAAAAAACCAACTAAAACACAGCTGACTTTGCTAGGAGCCATAGACTTGATAACATGCTCCTTCATCCATGACCAGTTTAACTAGACAACTACAATTTTCAGAATTTAAGCCAATTAGGAACTAAATTAGGAAACATGAAAGGGATCTAGTTGCCTAATCTGTAACCATCCTAATAATTACTGAACAGTAACAGAAAATATTCTTACATAGAGTGAAACTTTTCATCATTTTAGAAGACCCTATGGAAAAATGCAAGAATGGATGTTATATCTCCAAGGCCCTATACCACCATGCATAGAAATCCCTCTCTAAAGGAATTTAATATTTGAATTAGGAAGTCAGGTAAATTTATCCACCTTTATTTCACGCTTCAGGGTACAGAATAATGAAATTCCTCCAGTATTTTGATTAAAATTATCTTCAGATAAGGAACTTTCTTATATGGACACTATGACCATAGTCTCTGAACCTGTTCTAGACACAGTGTCTTGAGAGATGGAGAAATGCTTATGCTCCCAGTTAGCAAAAGGGAGTGGATTAAACTGTTTGCTGATGGTAATACAGATATGTTTGCAACAGACAGGGAATTACATGTTTAGAGTATCCTATGACAGTGCAGTAAGCAGGGTACAGATTACTCCTCAGGCTACAGCACAGATTTATCCCCGGGGTTTGGTTATCAGTGTTTATTTCAGCCATCTCCTGGAAAAAACCTGAACACAGCTGGAAAAACTTTGCTGTGAGCTTGGACCCTAATAGTTTTCTGTAATTGTTTTTGTACAGCTTCTTTTTAAATGTACGATAGAGTTTAAGTTGCAACATTATGAATTGTACTATCCATATATACTATTTTCTCTTCAACAAACCCCAAGGACATGCCTAACTACCCCTTTCATAGATAATACTAAGCAAAGTTGAGTTGAATCCAAAAGACAATAAAGCACAGACATAGCTTGCTTAATCCAGATAGGAAAAAAAATCCTTCAAATCTGTCATTGTCCAAATAGAAGAAGAATACACCATAATATGCTTTAGTTTTTGAAGAAGGAGAAAACCAATATAAATAAAAAATCCCTTCACATTGTAACCGGAGTCTTGCTGTTAAAGCAATAACAAAATAAAGAAAATTATTAATAAATTGTGTGTCAATTAGGAAACTTTGATGTGTGACACCAAGTAACTGCTCACCACAAAATTTTTGCCACAGGAAGAGAGCCTAAAAAGTTGCAGCAGAGCTATGTTAAATATAACCCCTCTTTCCCTTCCCCAGATTCCTACCTGCACATTTCTGTTTTCCAGGTTTTGGCTGTCCTTTGTGTACTGATATGTCGGGTATGGGCAGTTGACTATAATGGGACTGTTATTCACTCTCCTTTTGATGGCAATAGATTAGGTTTCTTAATCCATAAAGAACACAGATGTAACATAGCCTACACTGAATGCTAAGCATTGCTTGCTCGTTCACTTTATTCCGTAAGATCCCATGCATATCAGGATTTTACAGTTGTAAAACTTTCCCTTCAGGAGAAACTAGACAGAATAATTTCTGTTTGATGTCATATAGGGTGATGTTTTGCCCAAAGACATCAGCATGAAAGCTCACTGCAGCTCCGTGATGTGCAGAAGCCGATAGGAGCACACTGCTTGCCAGAGACTTGTAAAAAAAACGTCAAATTTCAAAATCTAATAACCAAAGTAGAAAGAAAAAAGTAGAAATTAAGGAGGTGGTTGAGAAAAGGTGTGATAATATAGATAATAAGTATGCTCAAAACTGAAGTAGGTTTATACCTATACTACAGAAGAAATAGCTGAACTTCTTTTGCTGAGCAAAAATCAGAGATCCCAGTGCAACGCCAGGGAGACCAGGATGGGGCTGGAAACACCAGGATGGTCTGAGGTGACCTCGGCGCAGTCCCAGAGAACACGGGATGGGGCTGGAGATCCTGGGATGTGGCTGAGGAGATCCCAGCGCAGCTGCCAGAGCCACTAGGATGGAGCCGAGAAGACGCCGGATCCACTCGGGATGGATACGGATCCTCCCAAGGAACCGCTCCAGATCAACACGGCCCAGATCCACTTGGACTCACGGGGGGGCCTGAAATGGCCTGGATCCACTTGGGATCGATCCGAATCTGCAGGGATCCCGCTTGGGATCAACACGGCCTGGATCCACCCAGGATGGATCCTACCTGGACCCTACCTGGACCCACCTGGACCCGATCCTGCTTAGACCCACCTGGATCTACCCAGGATGGAGCCACCTGAGACAGATCCAGCCNATATAGATAATAAGTATGCTCAAAACTGAAGTAGGTTTATACCTATACTACAGAAGAAATAGCTGAACTTCTTTTGCTGAGCAAAAATCTCCAGTGAAGCTGCACCTCATAGACTTTGTTCAGATTTGGGCCTCTCACTACAAGACAGACACTGAAGTGCTGGAGCGTATGCAAAGAAGGGCAACAAAGATGGTGAAAGGTCTGGAGCACAATCTTATGAGGAGCAGCTGATGGTACTGGGATTGTTTTGTTTGGAGAAAAGGTGGCTTATGTGGGACCTTATGACGCTACAACTACCTGAAAGGAGGCTGTAGCAAGGTGAGTGTTGATCTCCTTTCCCAAATAACAAGTGATAGGACAGGAGGAAATGGACTCAAGTTCTGCCAGGGAAGGTTTAGACTAGACATTAGGAAACATTTCTTCACAGAAAGGTTGTTGAGCACTGGAACAGGTTGTCCAGGGAAGTGGCTGAGTACCTTCCTGGAGGTATTTAAAAGATGTGCAGATGTGGCACTAAGGGACACGGTTTAGTGGAGGGCTTGGCAGTGCTAGGTTTATGGATGGACATGGTAACCTTAAAGGTCTTTTCCAACCTGAATGATTCCATGCTTCTATGATTCTAGCCAAGATAGTCCAGAATATACCAAGCATTTCAGCCTCCTATTTTCAAGGAAAAGGAACCACAGACCACAGCAGGAGCAGAGGCAAACTACGAGACGAACAAAGGGGACTCATCCTGGGAGTGGAATCATACTGGAGGCTAAGGAGCATGACTTCTGCCAAAAAACATGGCTACAGACACCTTGTTCTCCCTCCCTTAAAGGGGCCAGTAGCTATGAACAAAAGCAAACACGCAGCACAATGGTATAAGAACTGATGTAAAGGGAGTTACAGCAGTATTTTAATATAACCATAAATAGGTCAAAGTACAGTTTTAAATCTGCTCTCCATTAAACATCCCAAGACAGATGGGAAGTGGCACTTGATTTAATACATTGCTACCCTTTTTGCATTGAACACTTCTCTCAAGTCTCCCAACATACGCTGCACTAGATTTATATTCTTAGTTAAAAGAGAAATAACTTCTTCAGAGTGAAGAAGCATCAACTGCCAACAATTAATCTTTACACTGATGTGCTCTTTTAAAATAAAAAGATGCATGAAATGCCCTGGAGTTTAAAGCAAAAAAAATTCAGCTAGATGATACATTAAAATTTCTGTTCTGTTTACAAATAATACACCAATGTAGGAGAATATAAATAGAATTTTAGTTCCCAGGAAGCCCTGTAATTATAATGAGAAAGAGAGTTTATGTTCAGTCAAGCTTTTTCTCATGATGCTTGCATATGCATTCATGTCTACAGCATGTGAACATATGGCTGAACATTCTCCATACACAGTGCAGATGCGAGTGCAGCCATGAACTTTTACCCTGACATGGTCTTGTCAAATTCTCAATCAGTAAAATGAAATGTGTTTTTGAGGTGAAAAAGAGCAACTGTTTAATGGCACATAATGAAGCCCTGCAACAGCATAGGATAAAGTGCAGAAAGGAATATGATATTGTTTTCTAATAGGGGCTTCCCTGTAGCTGTCTCTCTTGTTAAGTATGAGGAGAGTAAATCTCATCTTTCTTGCTATTTTGCATGTACAATACTGCAGCTTGTAAAATAAAACATGGACGGAGCAGGATAGAAGAAAAAGATACCTGGGTATTTCTTACATCAGTGGGCTAACTGACTATTTTCCCTGCAAGACAACCAGTTAAATAACTGTTGAAAATTATGTTCTGTACTATTCTTTTCCCAGACCCTTTTTCTTAATCTCCAGAATTTTTCTCATACAAAAGGGCTATAAAACCACAGAATTAAATTAAAACAGCTAGGATTTTGTCCTCTGTCATCCTCATGAAGAATCTAACAATTTGTAAAACATCACCATCTAAAGAAATGAGAAAGGCCTTACAATACTTGAAGTCTTATAATCTCCTTCAAAAATGTTTTGAAGCCTCAGTAGATTGAAAATTAGTTAATTCACAGCCACAAGGAACGAGGTCAGACTTAATGTAAAGCTGTAAATCCTTTTAATGTAATGATATTTAATCATTTGAGACATTGGACAATTTCCACTATGGGCTGTCAAGGACAGTAAATAAAAAAACCAAAAATAAAGTGGTAGAAATACCAAAAAGCTTAAATATGCCTTTGGCTGTGCTCTGGAGGCATGCACTCTGTGTCCCATCCTGTCTCATGTTAATGCAGCATTGAGCACACAATGTTAGGGCAGGGCACCCATTAGGCTACAATTTCATGTGTATGTATTTATGTATAAACAAATTCACAGACAAGAGGAAAATGTAACTGATACACTTTTCCGGAACTTTTGATGACAGTGATCACAGAAATGCAAAAAATGTTGGAAATACTGACACAATTATAATGCAATGAAGAGAATCAGTTGAGAAGAAGCAGTCTCTTCTTTTATGTGAACAATCAATAGCACCTAAGACTGCCTTTTTATAAATGCCAAGGTTTCTTTTAAAGTGTGTCTTTCTCAAAATCAGAGCTGCAAATTATATTTCCACTGTGATGGCTTGGTATCAAAACTAATAATGGAGGAATAAAGCCCTGACTTCTCTCTGTACCCAGAATTACTCAGATGGAGGACTCTGAATTGATTCTAGATCACAAATAAACTTTGGTCTGGCCAAGTTCACATTTATGTGATGTCTCCTGTGTTTCTGTGGTAAATGCTGCCATTTTTCCAGTCTAAGAGCAGCTGTGTCTTGCCATCACACTTGCCAGCTATGAAAGTGGTTTGCTGTGCCTGGTTTGCTCCACAGAACTTGGGCCACTGCTCTGCTTCATGCAGAATGGCTCATGTCAGGAGTACCCACTAGACTTTTACAGAAATTATGAAGAGAAATAGCTAAAAATCTATTGGGTAACACTACCCACCACTCTTCCCCTGCTAATTAAACATATCGACTCATACATGTATTTCAAATATAGCTAATAAAAATGTTATTAATAATATAGTCAATAAAGACTCTAATTGTGTATGCAAAATCACATGCATTAATCTGATAAAATGATATACAAAGTTAAAATTATATCACAGACGCCCTCTCACTTTCATTCAATTCTCATCACAAGAAAAAGCCCCAAATGAGAAATACAGTTAGTGGCCTGTAGCTTGGGTTTAGCGAATAAGAGAAAAAATGAACACTCCTTTTAAGAGAATTTTTATTATCATGTTGTTTGTGTATTAGCTGCACAGTTCCTCCCTTGCCATTTTTTCACAGGCACAATTACTACAAGACATCACAGTGACAGAGGCAAACATTACAGTATCCTGATCACAGTTGAGGCATCACATATTAATTGAAGTTATCTCTTGGTATTGTATCTCCTGGAAATCAGAGTGGATCATATGAAACAAATGTCATGTCCTCCCTAGAAGAAATAATGCTTAGTAGCCAGAGCTGGTTAGAGAAAAAAGAATTGATGGAAGACTTCTTCATTGGAAATGTTACGTCAGACTTGAAATTTTTTTCTGGACCATAACTCTTTGATTACATCACTGGAAACATTTCAAAACAATCCAGTTCCAACATATAGTATTTCATTTTGATCAATCTTTCATTCAGCAGAAGTAATATATCTGATAAAGTATATTCTATACCTATACTTTATTCCTATACATTCTATATATTTTATTACCTATTAAAATTCTATGTTACAGTAAGACCATATTAATTCCAAGCAATAAAATTATTAAATGCATGTGATGATTTTTATGTACGGAAGCCAGACATCAAATTATCAGTTTCCCAGAAATAATATTTGCCTACCAGTTCCTCTGAGAATACAAGACAGGACAGATAGGACCTTTGACCAACCCCTGTCTGAGTTGGAGTTTCCAAAGGAGAGATGTGGAAAGAAAGAGGAGGTGAGCATGACACATTGCTAGCTTGAGATCTGAAGCCTGTGAGGCATTATAGTGAACCTCACATCCTACCAGCCCTCACTATCTTTTAGCCAGTGTGTGTCCTACACCTCTGAACTGTAAGAAACTGGAGCCACATGAGAAGTGGGGCATCAGTAGGGCAGAAAGAGTTTGATGATACCTGCTCTCAATCCCAGGCAAATTAATCCAAAGAAATCTTTCCAGGTGAACTTTCTCCTGGAAGAAGCTAGATGTTCAGAGTTACTGCTGTCTGTGTCTCAGGGGGTTATAATACTGCATATTAAGCTAAAACGGTGAACAGCATACTTTTTGCCTTCATGTTGCTAGACACGAACATCCCTTCTGTTAATGGTTGCTAAGTCCTTCATGTGAAGCACCAGGCTTTCTTTCAATCCCATTTTAATTTCAAATACTGAATTTCATCATTCATTTCTGCTTTCATTCCAAATGAATTAACACATCTCAAAATTACTATATACCATACTCTCTCTTTGTTCACTTGGATAGAATCACAGAACAGTTTGGGTTGGAAGAGACCTTAAAGATCATCTAGTTTCAACACCCCTGCCATGGGCAGGGACATCCCACTAGATCAGGCTGCCCAAGGCCCCATCCAACCTGGCCTTGAACGCCTCCAGGGATGGGGCAGCCACAGCTTCCCTAGGCAACCTGTGCCAGTGCCTCACCACTCTCATCATGAAGCATTCTTACTTATGTCTATTCTAAATCTGCCCTCCAGTTTATATCCATTCCCTCTCATCCTATCACTAGAAGCCTTTGTGAACAGTCCCTCCTCAGCTTTCTTGTAGCCCCTTCAGGTACTGGAAGGTCGCTATAAGACCTCCTCATAGCCTTCTCTTCTGCGGGCTGAACAAGCCCAACTCTCTCAGCCTGTAGCATACAACTACAAATAAAGCATGTATTTACCATGCAGTATCAGTTCTCGGTTTCCCAGAAATTTAAAATGAGACCTATATATATGACAGCAGAGCTTATATGAATTTGTTATTATTTGGTACTATGCTAAGGTACGGATATAGCTTCAAGGAAGAAGACAGACAAGTATAAAACTTTACTTTGTATATTTAATATTACATTATACAGATATATTGTCAAGCATGATCAAAGAGTATTAATATATCTGAAGTCCTGAAGAATAAAGTCTTAATTTTAAAATCAGGGGGTGGAAATGCACAAAACTGCTTAGCAACTTGAGAACTGTTAGCAAACGTGATGGACCAAGCATGGAGCTGTCAGAATAAATTTTCATACAAAGATCTGAAAAAACTCAAAAATCTGCTACAGTGGAAAAGCTGTCTCACTAACTTAACATGATGTAGGAAGGCATGTTTTGGCAATAAGAACAAGTATTGAGAGTCAATACAACAGTATTTCCTTAGGTGCAATATTAAATATATTAGCACTAAATGCCTACTTCTAAGGACCACTGTGTCTGTAATTATTATTTTCCCTTCTTTTCTGCAGAAAAGAAAATTGGCAGCTTCTACCAGGATGAGCGAGGAAAGAATATAACAATCTTAAGAAAAAGAAAATGCTGTAAATCTAGACAAAGAACAAGAGGTTATTAGCCAGTGGGTCAGCTCTCAACTTCAGTTTTTGTCCAACCTTTAAAGTACCCAAGAGTGCCCTCTCTGAGCTGAGTGTTCTCTTGGATTTTAACTTCACATAGATATGCAGACCTAGCAATACATTTAAATGGATAAATGAGTGCCTGCATCTCTCCTAACACAACTTGGATATCCAGGCTTTATCAGGTAAACTGAGGAAACAGCTGTGCAGCTTGCGTTTGCAGTGTCCTGGTGCTGATTCAAAGACAGGGAGAACTGGGCTCTGGATACTTCTCATCTGACATGGTTTGGACCTAAATCTCTTTTATTTCAACTCCTCAGAACTCACAAGACTGTTTGAGCACCTCCTGACACAAGTCATTAGCTCTTATAAGCAAAATGTTCTCCTGATTATTCAGGACTTTATTAATCAGGGTTATAATATGATCAGAAAATAACCTCATTCTTCCTCTGGCTATATAAAATTAATCCCCTAACATATATTTTTTTACTTTGATTTAAAACTTACTTGATAAAGCTCCTGTTATTTGTATAAGTGGACTGTCATAGAGCTTAAAGAACTCATAGACAACAAACTTTCTTTCCCTTTTACATTAAAATACTTTTCAGCTATCCCATCTCATCTATCTACATCCATCTGGAGCATTCTAATCAACTCTCTAGTGCTCACACCCATCAAATGCTTATCTTCTTCTTAGAAAGTGTATTTGTGACTCTAATATTTCTAAGCCAGTTCCTTGATGCCTCAGTTGTAGTCATTCTTTTGTTACCCTTTCTGAATACCTTACTTGGATGCTTTAACTGTTGTCAGCCCTTGAAATGTCCAACTGTCCAGATTCAAGTTTTAGGTGTAGGTGTATCAGTGCACCCATTATGTTAATAGTTTGCACACAAATAAGTTACATCACATCTTTGCACACTCACATCACTATGGCTTTTTCTATTAATTTGTTTCTGTGTTAATACCTAAATTTGGTACAGGAAACATAACTTTTTTTTGGTATTTTGTAAAGCAGCTGGAACAAATTGTTCCAGGTGCATAAGTGAAAAAGGGTTGTAAACAATATAGATATTGAAAAAACCAGTCTGTGTTCAAGATCATTTTCATTTAGCTGTTTTTGCCTCCAATGGACAATAATGAAATGTTAGATTACTGTTTTCCCAAACAAAATAAGTTCTCAAAACATAAATCCATCTTTTTGTTTAAGGCACTTAATTAGGTATTAAGCATGACCTGTACTTAATTAGGTATTAAATATGACCTTTTTGTATGCTTCTTGGGGGTTGCAAAGTTCTACTCCAGAGAATGGTAAAATATGGGTTAATATCCTAGAATCTGATGACATAGTGAAATAAATCAAAATCCAAATAGATCACAAATAATAATGAAAACAGAAGGAAAACATGTAGGAAGAGGAAAAAAAAACAACCCAGCAAAATGCTGAAATGTAATACCTACAGCAGGTAGATGCAGCTGAGAATAAAACAATCTGAATACAGTCACATGAAAAGTACGTCTGTTATCTCCCAAAAATCTCTGCTATGGTATTTTTGTTGGACTTTTACATCTTGTCAGAATTCCAGAAATTTCAGTTTTAACAAGAGTTTTACTTTTTGCAAAATACATTTCTTCTAAATGAAGATACCAGATACAGACTTCCAGAATACTACTATTGAACATCTATATTTTGCTTTACTATGTGCGGCAGTTCAACCAACATGATGCTTAAGATATTTTCAAAATTCACAAATGTGAAAATAAACTGTAAAAATATGCTTGGGATTATTTATTTGTTTATTTATGCAGTGCAGCATCTACCAGTCTATATGTATGATGCACAGAGCTTCTATTGCTATCATCTGAACTAAAAAATCATTAAAATTCAGAGATAAGCCTTTTAAACTAGCCTGGTGGGTGGAAAGGAACAATGTTTCTTGGTGAAATGCTTTTATCTAGAAAAAAACCCAGAACACTGAAGCTAGGAAAAAGACACACAGGTCCTCTCTACTCCTTGAGCCAAAGTACAGCCAAGAATAATATGTGATATTATCAGCAAGTATTACTGTGTTTCTCTGTAGGTGGCAAACATAATACAAGCATTGGCAAATCAACAAATAAACTAATGGCAATTAAAGAAAGGTCAGTAAAACATACACACACTGGCAAGGATCCTAGCACTTAGAAAATGACTTGAGAAAGAAATTAGAGTGGATCAATTCACTTTCTGAATATACTACTGATGAAGAACAATCATGAAATGATAGAAAAAGTGTGAGTACACATATATACACATTTATGCATATCTTTAGTTATATGTCACAGGAATATTTCAAGGATCTAATTATTGGTTGTGTTTTCATAAATAAAGGCTCTTGATATGAAACCACTTGTGACCTAATTCTATTTTTAAGGCCTTACATGGTTATGGCTGGTGTCTGCAATCTGCCAAAGAGAAAGCAGCACAAAGCTGAAGTTAATAGACCCTCAATTATCCTTTAATTGTGGATCTAAGGATGGTATTACAAGATTTTATACCGATTAAAGTACACTTTGCTGTAGCTGATTTTGAATCAAATCCATTCTGTCTGTCTCCTCACACAAACCTCACAATACATTTTTCCATCAGGGACTGAAACATTGTCTCTTTTGCTGAGTACCCTACAGGTGTGAAGCAAAAAGGGTACAAGAAAAACATCTGACTTCCCTTTGGGTTTGCAGGCTTTAGGAAGTAGATAGAAACTTTTTCCTCTAATCCTCTGGTTCCTGGCTGTGAAACCACCGCAGTCAACCCCAGGGACAGCTCCTGCATCCCACCCACTCTATGTTGAGAATCTTCTTCCCTTCCTCACATGATGGATGAAGCACCTCCCTCATTGCCATTCATGTGCAAACAACCCTCCTGGCTTGGCTTCTCTTCTTACTGTGGACTTCTCCAGCAGGCAGTAACATGCAAAAACTGTTTTTAGTAAACACTGTTTGCTCTTTTGTTTGTATAGCATAAAGCAGATATTGCCACAGGAAAGCCCCAAAATTTCCAATGTGCCAGTTCCAGTCATTCAATTCAGTTAGTACTTTGGAATACAGGTGTCATGAAAGACACCATAACAAAATAAACATATATAATAACATATTATGAAACTACAAACATCCCTGTAAGAATATTACTGTGATAAAACAAAAAACCATTTTCTTCCTCATTGTACCTCCTGAGGTACTGAGGTTTCAGGTTTTCTATAATATCTCTGTGTATAGTTGAGGTATTCAATACAATTGTGGGAAGGGAAATCTCACTTATTTTGCATATCTGATAGATGTAGATTGAAACATAGTTATGTGGAGTAATAAAAGTAAGCATCCTGAATATAAATTGAGTAATGCCTAAGAAAGACATTGTGTACAGAGTAAATATCACCATGTAGCACTGTAAAGGAAGACATAAGGGGTCCCAAAGTTTCAAGCAGGAAGAAAAGGAAACAATTTTCATAAAATGAAAAATTCTATGAAATTGTATTTAATGCAAAACTACCATATCTACTAAATGAACTATCATAAGTTTTTCTTAATCCAGTCCAATGTTACCAGTACTCTGAGTAATAATAAAAAAGAGAATATGTTTCAAATATTGAAGTATTCAGTTATAAAATACCCTGAATAAAATGCAGTGACCCTCAATTTGGCATTATATCTGGCTTTGATGTTTTCATTACATGCTAAGTTCTTAACATCAGAGTGTCCATCAAAATTTCAGATGATTTTACTTGATCATTTCAAAGCAGTTATTTTTCTTACTGGGTTGGATGAAGAATTTAGAGACTCAGTTCTGACAGAAAATGAAACTACATTTCAAAGCCTTTAGAATTCTTCAGAAACATGTTATTCTGCCTTTCATGCAACAGTATTTAAACTATGCAGTTGTCTCTGGACTCATGTTCAGTCACAGCAGAACTTTTAGCATTCTGGTAAATTTAATTATGAACTGTCTTACCAGACAAACATTGTTTTCAAATGGCAACATAAAAGAAAGAACTATGAAATACAAAAGCAAAAAAAAAAAAGATGATATGGAGTTTGAAAACAGAACACCAGTTGAAACAAAGGAAGGACAAAGTAGAAAACATTTAAAAAAAAAGGAATTTTCAAAATCATTCACTGTTAAACGTACAAGTCCAACATAAAATAATGCAATATCTAATCTAATTTTGTAACTAACAAGAGCAATTAAAATCACCATTTTTAATTTTCATTAATCATTTTTTTTAGGCATTGTGATAGTCAAATAATTTAATTTACCCCTGTAGAGTCTTTAAGGAAAGAAGGCTAACCACTGAGGGTAATGCACTTTAAAATTAGATTCAGTTTCCACATATCCGCATCTCAGATAATCTGCCAGACGGAGACAGCTGCAGTTGAAGGAAGGAAAGGGGAAACAGCTTTGATTTGGGAGCCACAGAGCAAAGAGCCCCAGCTGCTCTCCTTCTTAACACCTGGACAGTCCTGCAGACAGCGATACTATTCACATAACCTTTGCCTTCTACCCAGTAAAACTACCCCTGCTGTACTTGCTGTGTTTCTATTTCTTATGGGAAAAAAAGAGCTAAATAAATCAGAAAGCAGACACACAAAAATATATCAATAACAGAATTGGATTAGTGACTGCTGATAGGAAAAGTAATTCATTTGATATTACTAACCTTATGCTAAGAATTGAATCGATACTAACATGAAGTGACCTGCCCCAGATGTACCCATTACTAAGTTAAATGTTCACGGCACAGGCTCTCAGTTCCAATCTACTGTGAGTTTATTTGTGATGAGAAATACAAGTAAGGATTATAAGTAAACCAAATGTATTTTGAAACAAAGAGTTTGCAAGAGACGTTTAGTAAGTTTGCATACCTTTTTACATGCATATCAATAATCAGTAAAGTACTACTGAAGGCAAGCACGATGAATTTTGTATCTGTGAATCTTAAGCTATCTTCAAAGCTGTGCTTTCAGGCTGGAAATAAAATGTAATATGTGATTCTTTTGGATTTAAATTGAATATTCCTTCTATACAAGAAAATACGAATTTATAATATGTCCACCTTTTTAGTTAACAGATTTTTTTTTTGCTATTCAAAGTCCTATTTATATATATAAACAAGTTTGTATTTTGTTGTTTAAAATAGCGTTTCTGTAGCTGTGATGGTAGAAGGACAGAAGAGAAACAAACTGAAGACACAACTAATCTACCAATCTTCTAATTTTCTATTAACCAAGTTGTGATAATTAGGAAAAGAAGCCAAGTTTTAGATTCAGGGTCGCATGATACATTTTCTTTGCCAAGGAAGCCAACATGAAAAATATCCTATCCCTACACTGCAACTTCTCACACTACTACAGCTATCAATGCAAGTGGTAATGGGCCACATGATGAATTTTATCATTGGCGTAATCTGAGTAAAAAATAATCCCTTTTTAGTAAAGGTGTTAGGATTGTTTTAGGGGAGTTGTTTTTTGTTTAAATTGATTAACTGATAGAGTTAAGACATTGTAAGCATCTGTAAAATGCTGAGGGGATGGCAGAATATGGTGCTGCGGAAGGAGTAAGTGGAGTAGGAACAACTATCTTTGGTACTGATGCTACTTCCTTGTTCAAAGCTAAATCCCAGGTTGGAAAAGGTCAGGCACTCTTCTCTTAAACTTACAATATCTTTCAGTTACTTGGGTAAAACAGGTAGGTACCACAATTTATTAAAGACGGAAGAATTAATTTGCTACGAGACTTTAGGACAGAGATAAAAAAGAGTTCGGTGTATCGGAGATTATACACCATGGCAGCAGAAAGACTGCAGGAAGACAAAAACCCAAAGTCTCTTCTGAGTCCGTTATTTTTTGGTAAACTGGGAAGGATTGAATTTCACTTCCCAGATTCTTCTACTACATACTTTTTATATGCACCTCAGAATGATGATAGTTGTGTTTATCCTCAATAAAATTTGTTTACGTAGGGGAAATCAGTCTCCAAGAGTAGCTTAGTATTTCTATTTTTTTCAGTCATCTGTGTAAGTCAATTGTCTGTTTAAGTCCATACGTGGTCATAGTTCATGTTTTTCTAAACCTTCCCAAAAGGTATTGAACATACTAGATATAGTATAATCACTTTGCATTGAATATTTGTAAGATTCATGGATTTTAAACATTCCTTAGTAGGGAGTATGCATTCACTGATTTTGTGTTATGGCCCTGGTGGTGTAATTTTCTATGTAAACAATTAAAGCAGCTAAACCAAATCTTTCTTTAGACTTTGCTGACTACTAGTGAGATCACCTTTGACCACACTAGAAGATAACCTGCCTCATTCACAGGAAGACAGCCACCAGCAGGCACCTACATTGTGTCTTAATCTCAAATTGATTATTAGAGAAACTAGTATGCTTTTTCATATCATTATAAGAATTGCCGTCATAAAACATGAAAAGACACACCTGTTGGAGAAGGACTGCACAACTGGAGCCCACCAGATCTGACACTGAACATTTGAGATGCTATCAGGGCATCACGTACTGGTAAGGAGACCACAGGCTACTGATTCAGCTCTGCATTTGCTCACAGGGCTAAAGAGCAGAAATCAAGGCAAACCTGTACTCAAGGAACAAATTAGTTGGAGATGTCTTTTGGGGTGTCAAATGAAAGCTGCCTTTTGTTTTACTGGTAGCCTTAGCCTCACTTCTCATTTTGCAGTCTAAGTGCAGCCCAGCTGGTAGTCAGTGAAGGCAAATAGAGTTAGAACTGAAACGTTTCAACTGGGAAACCCCTCGATCTGTATTTTTCCTCTCCAACAAGCTGGCACATTTGACAAAGGGGAAAAAAAAAA
>WAAB01022412.1:153094-235594 GCA_013389865.1 Piaya cayana
TTTGTATTTTGTTGTTTAAAATGGCGTTTCTGTAGCTGTGATGGTAGAAGGACAGAAGAGAAACAAACTGAAGACACAACTAATCTACCAATCTTCTAATTTTCTATTAACCAAGTTGTGATAATTAGGAAAAGAAGCCAAGTTTTAGATTCAGGGTCGCATGATACATTTTCTTTGCCAAGGAAGCCAACATGAAAAATATCCTATCCCTACACTGCAACTTCTCACACTACTACAGCTATCAATGCAAGTGGTAATGGGCCACATGATGAATTTTATCATTGGCGTAATCTGAGTAAAAAATAATCCCTTTTTAGTAAAGGTGTTAGGATTGTTTTAGGGGAGTTGTTTTTTGTTTAAATTGATTAACTGATAGAGTTAAGACATTGTAAGCATCTGTAAAATGCTGAGGGGATGGCAGAATATGGTGCTGCGGAAGGAGTAAGTGGAGTAGGAACAACTATCTTTGGTACTGATGCTACTTCCTTGTTCAAAGCTAAATCCCAGGTTGGAAAAGGTCAGGCACTCTTCTCTTAAACTTACAATATCTTTCAGTTACTTGGGTAAAACAGGTAGGTACCACAATTTATTAAAGACGGAAGAATTAATTTGCTACGAGACTTTAGGACAGAGATAAAAAAGAGTTCGGTGTATCGGAGATTATACACCATGGCAGCAGAAAGACTGCAGGAAGACAAAAACCCAAAGTCTCTTCTGAGTCCGTTATTTTTTGGTAAACTGGGAAGGATTGAATTTCACTTCCCAGATTCTTCTACTACATACTTTTTATATGCACCTCAGAATGATGATAGTTGTGTTTATCCTCAATAAAATTTGTTTACGTAGGGGAAATCAGTCTCCAAGAGTAGCTTAGTATTTCTATTTTTTTCAGTCATCTGTGTAAGTCAATTGTCTGTTTAAGTCCATACGTGGTCATAGTTCATGTTTTTCTAAACCTTCCCAAAAGGTATTGAACATACTAGATATAGTATAATCACTTTGCATTGAATATTTGTAAGATTCATGGATTTTAAACATTCCTTAGTAGGGAGTATGCATTCACTGATTTTGTGTTATGGCCCTGGTGGTGTAATTTTCTATGTAAACAATTAAAGCAGCTAAACCAAATCTTTCTTTAGACTTTGCTGACTACTAGTGAGATCACCTTTGACCACACTAGAAGATAACCTGCCTCATTCACAGGAAGACAGCCACCAGCAGGCACCTA
The DNA here is from genome assembly GCA_013389865.1 of Piaya cayana. Lineage (NCBI taxonomy): Eukaryota > Metazoa > Chordata > Aves > Cuculiformes > Coccyzidae > Piaya > Piaya cayana. Next base: position 154,323 of record WAAB01022412.1, read on the forward strand.
CATTGTGTCTTAATCTCAAATTGATTATTAGAGAAACTAGTATGCTTTTTCATATCATTATAAGAATTGCCGTCATAAAACATGAAAAGACACACCTGTTGGAGAAGGACTGCACAACTGGAGCCCACCAGATCTGACACTGAACATTTGAGATGCTATCAGGGCATCACGTACTGGTAAGGAGACCACAGGCTACTGATTCAGCTCTGCATTTGCTCACAGGGAGACACCCAGTAGCACAGAAAACCGACGACTGGTGGGAAAGACTTTGCTCATTCTCATGCCTGTCCTATACACATGATGTGCAGCTGTAACTTGGGAACAGGACAACCTTCTGTGCCACTCAGTGGAGGACTAACAAGGAACCAAAGGATGTATGAGCTTTAAAGCTTTGTTCTTAAACATATTGCAGCATGAAACTTTACAAGAAGTTTATCTTTTCCTGATAGACTAGCTACTTTTGTTCTAAAATCACTGAGAGATAATGGAGGCTCATTAAGCAATTTTTTAATTACTTTCAGTACCAAAACTCATTGTAATTGTAATTGTGCCTTTAATTAGCTTCTTGATTTGATATTTGAGATTTCTGTGAAGTAGAAAAGAGATTAAGAATTCCTAATGCTCTTGCATGTAACCTTCACTGTCACATTTCAGTGGTCTCTCTAAAGGACAGAACAAGGAAGCAGGGGTTACAAATATATTAGTGAGATCCTTTTTTGGTCCTTTAAAGTACACTTCCTTTTTTTACTTACTGCACTTATTTGCTAGGATTTCCCTATTACAGTTCTTCAAATTTCTAGATATAATCTAACGTTATGTGAGGAACGAAGAATGAGAATGCATCTTCTGGACCATGAAGGCAATGTTAAGCAAAATAATGTAATCCATAAACATATCAAGCTCAAATCCCATCTATTTCGCCCCTTTCCTTCCACCTTCATAAAGAAGGCTACACTAAAGCCCTTCACATTTGCCAGCTATGAATGGTCTTCCAGTCTAGTTCCAGCATCCTGGAACACCTTCACATTCACAGCCCCCTTCTGAAGCACTTCCTGCTACGCGAGCCACTTGTGTAGAAGGACTACTGCAACACCACCCACATACTCACTAATAATACTGAGTGTGGAGGAATGACAGAAACATTTTCTTTTGCATTTTTAATTTATAACTAATTGTTTTGAAAAAACAAAAATTACTGTCTCCGCTACAAGAAGAACACCCTGCATACTACTCCATTCCGAGGTGCACTGGGCAGCAAAACAGGTTTAAGATATCTCAAACAAGATGAAAGTGAAACTAATGTACCGCAGACTAATGTACCCCTGTACTGCCGACAGGAAGTGTTAAATATGTTTAAAAATAACACAAGGTCCAACTGCACTGATCATAAGGTCAAGTAAACTCCTTTTCAACTTAAGAGTAGCAGTTCCCCTCTGAAATTTCTGCTCATTTCTCAGTTGTCACATTTAGAATACCTCCTAGGCAATACAAAAAGCTCCATGTCCTCACAGCTTCCTCCATGAAGTCAAACTGAGCATGCCACTGAAAGAATAATTCTCCTTTTCTTAAAAGGAGGCAGGTTTTGTTGGATCGCTGACCTGTATTCTAGATACCTTAAGACTGTAAAGTTTCAACTCTCGCACTCCTCAAAAAACAAAAAACAGATGCCTACTAAATGAAAACAAATATTAAGTAATCCTATAATATGACACATTTTAAAGGTGTTGAAATAATACAGAATAAAAACCCTGCCACTCTTTACTGCAGACTTTTTCTGGGGCATTGAGGCCATTCTTCTCTGTCTATATGATTATTTTGTTCCTCTTGTAGTAAAAAATCTGAAGTGCTAAAACTGGCCCAGTAGCTAATTGAAAAATTGTACTGTATAACTTGTGCATTACTCCTCAATGAGAAAGTAATAAACTTTCTTACTGCCAAGTATCAAAAGCACTGTAAAAATGAAATTATTGGATCACTCTTGTTTTTTACTATCTTTAAAATATTGCAGCCTTGATGTATTTTTTCTTCTAATGAAACAAATGTTTTATTTCTTTATTTCTTTATGATACATAATAGTTAATGTAATATGATGCTTGCTTTTCTGCCTCTGAACATTCACAGTTCCNGTCAGACATGAATGGTATATAAAGCAGATATATAGACATATTTATGTGGAGGTAACTTCTCTGGTCACATTTACCAGAAGATTAACCAGTCCTTTGTCTGAGGGAACTTCCTTTTATATCTCCCTGAAATTGTGTTTTCCTGAATCTTTTTCTCTTCTTTTCTACTATATTATCAACTCTCAAGGGCTCTCTTAGAAAGAGCTTTGCTTTGAGCCTACCTGTTTTACTTCACTACATGCTAAGCCAACGTATTCATGGAGTGAATACAAATTAAATTTGGACTGAGTCAAAGGACAGGAACTCATTTTTGACAGTGAATCACCAATCTAACAAAAATTGTATATAAATGTTAAATTTTAACAAATATTTGAAAGTAAAGCATAGACATACTATATGGAAAAGCAAAAAGAATAAAATTAACTCCCTAAACAAGACAAACATTAGTTAGTGATAACGTTCAGAACACTACTTAGGCCAGAGAAGGTTGAAGTTTCCTTCAAATTATGGTCGGAATCTCTGGATTTGTTATTTTCGTCATCTTAACCCAACCAATGAACATATAATGGCACATTTTAAGTATCCTGAGTGATACTTATTGTCCAGGGAAGTTGTGGATGACCCCTCACTGGAAGTGTTCAAGATCAGGTTGGATGGGGCCTTTAGCAGCCTGGTTGAGTGGGACATTGGCAGGGGCATTGGAACTAGATGATCTTTAAGGTCTCTTCCAACCTAAACCATTCTATGATTTTATCATGCTTTGCTAACCATACAACATAATTAATGGACAGTCCCAATTCTCAGCCACTCATAGTTTCAGTCCAAAATCCTTTGAAATTAAAGCTCTGCATGGACTTTAGAGGGTTCAGATCACAGTCTATATCTACAACAATGAACAGCGATCCTGAGAGTGATTTTTTTAAAGATGAATTTTTTTAAAGACGCATAATTGTATTTCACTACATAAACGTGGTCTTAACAACTGCGATTTTTCAAGCATAGCAACTTCATTAAATGATATACTGATTTTGATCCTCTAAGGCAGATATCTGGTCATATTTACTGAATGGAGAGTTAACCTTGTAGGAGAATTAAAGTAAGACTTCTCTGATAATAACTGTACCTTGCTGGAGTCTTAACATCAGGTTCACTCCCCCATTCCTTAGATGTAATAAGTGTCTAATTTTCAGCTGATTCTCACTATTGTTCCAAAAGAGAGATTTTAAAAAATATTAAGTAAGTTTCCTCTTGGGAAAGCATTCCATGGGGAGAGAAAAAAAAAAAGGTAATTGCTAATGCACAAGATATTAGGAGAAAATATAAGCCTCATCATGAGAGATGGAGGAAATGTGAAGACTAATTGTTATGCTTAGATTGTGTTTACCCCAGACTGCTGCTCTACTTGCTCTTTGCATTGTGCAAGTGAAGGAGGAGATGGACCATGGAGCCATACTCACTATTCCAGCAGAACCACTCAAGTGAGGTGCGGCAAACACCAGCAGTACTGCTTCCTCCATTTAGTTCCTGTTGCTTTCAGCCTCCTTCTGACTGGTCTGGTTTACTGGGAAGAAACTATGATTTACACTTTGTATTGCTTTAAAATCACTGAAAAGCAAAATACTGGATAAATATGAACACAAATGAGCACGCTGCCATGAGATGTACTCTCCTCACATTTTGCTTGCCCTTCAGCTTATGATCCCATACAGAATTAAACTATAAAAGTTTTAAAGGAGTTTTGAGCTCTATAACTGTACTGGTTATCAAAATAGGCACTCACAGAGACAACATTACTGACAGGACAGAAGTGGAAAATTAACCATTACAAAAGGTTTGACTTCAACCACTCTTTGCTGAGTTGCAGTACAATTATAACTGCTATCTTGAGCACATTCTTTCCATGACTGTAAATAAAGCAATGTGTCCTGATTCACGAAAATGAGGAGTATAAAAAAATCCAGATTATTCCAAGTCATTGCAATGAAGCAATACAACCTGCAGCAAACACAAATGTGGAACAGTGAAGTNGACTTTTTCTGGGGCATTGAGGCCATTCTTCTCTGTCTATATGATTATTTTGTTCCTCTTGTAGTAAAAAATCTGAAGTGCTAAAACTGGCCCAGTAGCTAATTGAAAAATTGTACTGTATAACTTGTGCATTACTCCTCAATGAGAAAGTAATAAACTTTCTTACTGCCAAGTATCAAAAGCACTGTAAAAATGAAATTATTGGATCACTCTTGTTTTTTACTATCTTTAAAATATTGCAGCCTTGATGTATTTTTTCTTCTAATGAAACAAATGTTTTATTTCTTTATTTCTTTATGATACATAATAGTTAATGTAATATGATGCTTGCTTTTCTGCCTCTGAACATTCACAGTTCCCAGGGAACAACCTATTTCCTGTGAATTTTAATGTTTTCCAAGATATAACCATAATTCAACTATTACTACTGTTATAAACTAAACATTGTATTAAATTAAATAGTCACAAAATTAACACAATTATTCATCTGAAGTAAAAATGAGGAGGTTCTTCATGACAGAATACTTCCAACTTGGTAAAAGGGCCTCTGTATTCCCTGTCTGTGAGGTGAAATCCTGCAATATCCTACTCTCAGGCAAGGGTCTGAACTACAACACTGCCACATCTGTTGTTTGCCACTTGGTTAGGAATACTTAAAAAACATGAGGATCTTCACTTCCAAAGTCAGACATGAATGGTATATAAAGCAGATATATAGACATATTTATGTGGAGGTAACTTCTCTGGTCACATTTACCAGAAGATTAACCAGTCCTTTGTCTGAGGGAACTTCCTTTTATATCTCCCTGAAATTGTGTTTTCCTGAATCTTTTTCTCTTCTTTTCTACTATATTATCAACTCTCAAGGGCTCTCTTAGAAAGAGCTTTGCTTTGAGCCTACCTGTTTTACTTCACTACATGCTAAGCCAACGTATTCATGGAGTGAATACAAATTAAATTTGGACTGAGTCAAAGGACAGGAACTCATTTTTGACAGTGAATCACCAATCTAACAAAAATTGTATATAAATGTTAAATTTTAACAAATATTTGAAAGTAAAGCATAGACATACTATATGGAAAAGCAAAAAGAATAAAATTAACTCCCTAAACAAGACAAACATTAGTTAGTGATAACGTTCAGAACACTACTTAGGCCAGAGAAGGTTGAAGTTTCCTTCAAATTATGGTCGGAATCTCTGGATTTGTTATTTTCGTCATCTTAACCCAACCAATGAACATATAATGGCACATTTTAAGTATCCTGAGTGATACTTATTGTCCAGGGAAGTTGTGGATGACCCCTCACTGGAAGTGTTCAAGATCAGGTTGGATGGGGCCTTTAGCAGCCTGGTTGAGTGGGACATTGGCAGGGGCATTGGAACTAGATGATCTTTAAGGTCTCTTCCAACCTAAACCATTCTATGATTTTATCATGCTTTGCTAACCATACAACATAATTAATGGACAGTCCCAATTCTCAGCCACTCATAGTTTCAGTCCAAAATCCTTTGAAATTAAAGCTCTGCATGGACTTTAGAGGGTTCAGATCACAGTCTATATCTACAACAATGAACAGCGATCCTGAGAGTGATTTTTTTAAAGATGAATTTTTTTAAAGACGCATAATTGTATTTCACTACATAAACGTGGTCTTAACAACTGCGATTTTTCAAGCATAGCAACTTCATTAAATGATATACTGATTTTGATCCTCTAAGGCAGATATCTGGTCATATTTACTGAATGGAGAGTTAACCTTGTAGGAGAATTAAAGTAAGACTTCTCTGATAATAACTGTACCTTGCTGGAGTCTTAACATCAGGTTCACTCCCCCATTCCTTAGATGTAATAAGTGTCTAATTTTCAGCTGATTCTCACTATTGTTCCAAAAGAGAGATTTTAAAAAATATTAAGTAAGTTTCCTCTTGGGAAAGCATCCCATGGGGAGAGGAAAAAAAAAAGGTAATTGCTAATGCACAAGATATTAGGAGAAAATATAAGCCTCATCATGAGAGATGGAGGAAATGTGAAGACTAATTGTTATGCTTAGATTGTGTTTACCCCAGACTGCTGCTCTACTTGCTCTTTGCATTGTGCAAGTGAAGGAGGAGATGGACCATGGAGCCATACTCAGTATTCCAGCAGAACCACTCAAGTGAGGTGCGGCAAACACCAGCAGTACTGCTTCCTCCATTTAGTTCCTGTTGCTTTCAGCCTCCTTCTGACTGGTCTGGTTTACTGGGAAGAAACTATGATTTACACTTTGTATTGCTTTAAAATCACTGAAAAGCAAAATACTGGATAAATATGAACACAAATGAGCACGCTGCCATGAGATGTACTCTCCTCACATTTTGCTTGCCCTTCAGCTTATGATCCCATACAGAATTAAACTATAAAAGTTTTAAAGGAGTTTTGAGCTCTATAACTGTACTGGTTATCAAAATAGGCACTCACAGAGACAACATTACTGACAGGACAGAAGTGGAAAATTAACCATTACAAAAGGTTTGACTTCAACCACTCTTTGCTGAGTTGCAGTACAATTATAACTGCTATCTTGAGCACATTCTTTCCATGACTGTAAATAAAGCAATGTGTCCTGATTCACGAAAATGAGGAGTATAAAAAAATCCAGATTATTCCAAGTCATTGCAATGAAGCAATACAACCTGCAGCAAACAAAAATGTGGAACAGTGAAGTATTTTTTTTTTTTTTTTTATGCTATTGTTGTTGTCAAGACTACTTGGAACACTTTACTGGTCAATGACTGTAGCCCTTGACTTCATTCAAGAACAGAAGAAAGAAGTAATATTTTAGTAGATATTCCACTACATGCAGTCTTTTTACATATCCAGTGAGGCACGAAAAAGTTTTCTTATTGGCAGGACAAGAAAGACTACAAATTCTGCCCCTGCACCACAGTCTACTGCAGTGAAAATGATATGCCCTTCAAATGCATAGCTTTCAATTAAAAAATCAGAATAATGACAGTTTTTTCTGCACTGATCCTAGTGTAGCTGTCCACAGGCTGGGCAGCAGTAAATCAGCCACATCTGGCAGTGAAAGAACCATACACGGTATTCAGAGTACTCTTTCAAGTTGTTAGGTTAACAGGCCTGCACACAACTGGGCACAGTTATATCTTAGGATGTAATTTTTCCACAGTTTCCAGATGGAAGCAAGAAAATCACTAGATGTGAGTCTAAACATGTAGGGACTTATCCGTGCTGTTCTGATTTGATCTGGGGAAAGAACAGTGATCCATGCATTGCTTAGGAGGAACAGACACTTCCATAACTGCAGTGGTCCTCCCTTGCAAACCTTTGCGTATTATTTCCATTGTATCTTTAGTCAATCTCATTAGAGGTTTCAGAAGAGTTCAGTTCCTATCGACTGAGGAAATTAGTAAGGACAATTGATTAGAAAAACTTGTTCAAGCACAGGTCCAACAGGAGTAGAGTTATTTCAACTGAATATTGATAAACCCCTTCTTCAATACTAGTAGCACTTTGACAGCAATGGACAAGTAACTGAGCTGTTGGGAAAATATGTAGATATGGGTGGGATACACAGACTTCAAAGGCTATTTGTGGTCTGGATGACAGAAATGATGCACTTTTCATAGAATCATAGAATAGTTTGGGTTGGAAAGGACACTTAAAGCTCATCTAGTGCAACTTTCCCTGCAATGAGCAGGATCATATTCAAATGTTCAGATTGCTCAGAGCCACATCCAACCTGACCCTGAATGTTTCTAGGGATAGACCTTGTACCCCCTCTCTGGGCAGTGTGTTCCTGTGTTTCATCACCCTCAATGTAAAAAATATCTTCCTTATATCTAGTCTAAATGGACCCTTTTTAATTTAAAACCATTATCCCGCGTTCTATTGCAACAGGCTTCCACTATTTCTTTAGTAAATGACTTCAGTAACTTTGAGGCAGAGACTTTCTGGGATAGTATAGAAACTTCAGACTGTTTTGTTTGGGGTTTTTTTTTCCTTAAAAGTTGACCATACGGATACTCACCAACATTTTTTCAGCCAGCACATTTCCTTCCTGGGTGTCTTATCATATAAGCAGTATGCTGTATAACATTTATATAATTGTTCTATTGTGCTCACCTTCATTATAAAAAGCAAGTTAAAATAGGCTATACAAGAAAACAAACAAAAATCTCAATTTGAAATACTGTATAATGCAACCTTTACACTGATGGACGTAAATGCTGCCGTTCTCAGTCTTCTGCCTGCCACGTTTCTTTTTTAAGATCTCAAATCATTCAGTCATTTCAGCTCAGTGCCTATGTTCAAGTCACTGCTGCTCTGTGGGTATTTCCCAGTGTTGAGTGACAGTGGCAGCAACAAGGTACGGAAAAAAGCTCACACAGCTTTTTCATCATAACTTCTAATACATGGACCACTAAGTTCTATTGCAACTAATCATGTTTTTTTCAAAAGTCATCAGTTCTGCTTCCTACTACAAGTTCCTCAAAATATACCTTCAGGTTTGGTGTCTCTCTTGATGGAATAAAGCACAGTAAAACCACCAAATTTATAAAAGTTGTCACTCTAGCCAGTATGTTCATAAATAAATCACACAGCAGATATTGCTTTAATTGAAGGCTAGCAGATATTGAAACATCCTTTTATGTACACATGGAAATATGACCATGACTTCTGTCATGGGTTGAATGTTCTTGATACCTGGAAACACACACTGTTTTTGCAAAGCATCATCCCGGCATTTTGTGTAATACTGACCAGAATATTCAGGAAACAACAAAGTGCTATATAAATGCTCCAGGGTTAACACTTCACCACTTGTCCTTGTGTCTAAGCCCATACACCTGTAGGATCTAGAACTTTTGGTACTCTTGAGTGTTCTATAACAAAGTAAAGATATGTTCTTCTGCTCAGATGGGCCTGTAATAAAAAAAGGTATGAAGCAGAAGACAATAATCAACAGAGAGTAACTTTGTTCATGCTAATTAAGTTAAATGATGAGACCTGTGGTGATCAGCATTGAATCCGGAGGAAGCTAGTGAAATAAGAGGAGAAGAATTCATATACTGTTTCTTCTCTCAGATGTTAAAAGTTCCTGTCCTCCTGCTTAATGGATAGTCAACAATGTAGGACAGAGATTTTATCTGCGTTTTCTCTCTGACTGTGTTTATAACATCATCCTTATAATATTCCAATAATGGGAAACTTTCATCCTATTACTACAGACTGTCCAGGAGCTGAAAAGCAGTTAACTAATTACAGAGTGTACCATACACTCGACTATTACTGTCTCAAATCCAAACCAGCAGGGCAATTACAGTTATCCAAATGTTCACTAACAAGCTTTTACAACCAATATCTTTATTTAGGATATGTAAGAAAAAAATGTTGACATAGTATGTTATTCATCTCAGATGAACGCAACTTAGTAAGACAAGTCTATTCAGCTTTCCCTTCCAAATGGGCATCAGCCAGACTGATGCAGACAGATATCTGTAAGCATGTCACCACATGAGCAGTATAGTATGGTTGTAATGAATGGCGAACAGGCAAGGCTAAACTGCTGAGCAGGCTGTGATGGTGATTAGAGGGAGACATAACACTTTCTGGGAGGATATACCCAAGTGAGGCCTCAGTCTAGTGAAAGAAAATATTTACAGTGCTGAAATGTCTCTTCAGTATTGCGTTATGCAGACAGCAAGGGAAAGATGCTGCAGCAGCAGGTCTCTTAGCAGGCATACACAAAGTGTATTCAGTCTTTGGATAAGAGAAATACAGTGTTAAGTAATGGTGAGGTTTAGAGGCAGATGTTATAGTGATTTGTTAATGGAATAAATGGTTTTCAGTGAAGAAGCTCCTGTCCAGTGCTGTTCCAAGGGAGGGCAAGAGTGTATTGGTTGTTTGTGATAGAATACAGTGAAAAAGGCAGAGGTAATGTGAAAAGGGCCATACCTGAGGCTTGGTGAATAATGGACTGGATATTCTAGTATGTGTCCCCAGATTTTGAGCTAATGATTTCTTTTCTTTTCACTGAATAATTAGTCAATTACTCTAAAAAGTGGTTAATGTAATAACCATGTCTTATGCCTTCATAGTTATGTGTGTCATTGAATACTATGGAAACTTATTCTTAGGTGTAAATTTCCATCTTTTTTTTCCAAAGAGATACAGAAAATGCTGCTTAAATATCTTAATTAGAACTATTCAACTAAGGCAATTTGAGCTATTTCTTGAAGAAGTAAAAAAAATCAGTTTTGGAAAAAAAAAAAAGACAGAAGGAATGGCACTTATAGGTTAGCCTGGTAGATGGAAGTTGTGGACATAAACTCTTAAGGCATGAGAAGCTATGTAAAATCCAAAGCTTAGCATAACTTCTCATTGAGTTAAAATCAGAAAATGATCGCAGAAACTTCATTTCTAAAATCACATATACATGAATATTGACTGTACATGTTAACACATGGAGATGGGCTAGAACATCTAGAGAAAAAAGTAATTTATAGAGCCTGTAAAAGCAGAGAAAAGAATGATAACTAGGATGATGGCAGATTGTGAGCTTGATCTGTATCTCAAACAAAGTACCACAAGACTTCCTTGTAAACTCCAGATGAATTCAAGGCACAAATTGTTTTCTCTCTTAGAATATACTCCGACTTCTTAAGAATATATTCCCATTGCAAAGACTCATAAATACTGTGGCAAACAGGCATCAGTGGAATACAATGAGCTCTGGTTACACATCCACTGCTGTTATCTCCTCATGAATATGTAAATGGATAAAAAGCCCAGTGATTCTGTATCCATATGATTTTGGCTTTGAACTGCTACAAAGTGGAATAGCTTGCAAAACAATGCCCTGTTGCCTCTGCTCCCCAGATTTCACAACCTGGGCTCAGGGATAGTTCTTCCCTGCCCTTCCATGTTCTTGCACTCGACTTAACCTTTCAATCTTAGGCCATAATGCTAATGTTACTATGTATGATTGATCAGGAAGATTTACCTGTGCCTTAATTTCAAAGCAACCATTTGAAGCAATAAATACAAGGGAACTGAAGCAATTGCTACTACTGCAAAGCGTATATTCCAAGTTTGTTAGCAAAACAGAAATCCATCTATAGCAAAGACAGCAGTTGCTAAACACAGAGATGATTTTCAGCTGTGCTCAGGAAAACATAAACAGCTGAATATCACAGAAACCAGTGTCTCTTGAAGTGATGAGACTGCAAGAACATGTGAAATTTTAAAAAAAGAAGCGCATTGTTAGGCTTGGTCCTCTAAAGATAATGAGAATCAGAATCTCATCAAAAGTGTTTTGATAGAATAGGAGGAAAATTCAACCTGATGTGTATTGCAGACAGATGATTTGAACTCAGAAATAGAAAAAAAGAAAAGTCTGCTCGGCAGCTAGATGCTTTTAAAGAAGGGTAAATTGAATTTAGGAGTGGCATGGAGATAATCATATAAGAGATTATTTTTATGATATGCACCAAGATATTTTCCCATGCAGGAATGTCAGAGGGAAAACACAGCTTAATTATTTCAGTTTACTTTTATTTGTCTCTTATGTTCACTTTGAATGCATTTCTTTTGTATCCCACACAGCAAAAAACCCAAAGGGTATAGTTCTCTTTCTAGGCATGCTGCATGCTATATATCTGTTTTGGTGAGATCAAGGTAGAACACAGGCATCAGTTAATAGAAAGGAAAATAGAAATTTCAACAAAATATTTGCAAGAAACCCCACGACAATTAAGAGTAAGCTATAAACTGTGTTATGCAAATTTGCTGGTGTAAAGTATACAAGTTCATTATTCTGATCTTGCTTTGCTCATCTTGGCATAAAACTTTTGCATTAGTCTTCTGTGCATAGGTAACTTAGTCACTTGCTCTCAAGAGAGCCCACACATTACATATAATCCTATTCAAGTGCCTTTCAGGGATTTGCCTGAAAGTAAGATAAACTTCAGCTCAAAACTTCTGTTGATGCTGTGTTTGTCAAGCCTGTTGCTAAGATGACTACTTTGGGACTTCTGAGCCCACAGCCTAAATTCTATCTTTTCAGGCAGCCACTTCCCGCTCTTATATACAGAAGTTATGAATCATCTACCTCACTGAGACAACAAATGCTTCTTAATCTTTTCCAAGCCTGAGAGAATAACAGCAGACGGAGGTGTTCAGGCAGATTCTAATGACCTTTTAAATCAGAAAGACTGTGTAGGACAGAATTTGGTACTAAAGGTCTTGCAGCAAACACACATTAGAAAGTAAATTGTAATTGAACTGTCATTTCAGATAGCATGGCACACTGACACAGTCTAACATCTACCAAGAGGAATAGTTTCCAGGTCTAAACAAAGCTAAACAGAGTGAGGGTTCTTAAGTACTGGTGTCACTGATTTATTCTAGCATGCCAATATTTCATTATAATTTTGCAGTGGGAGTGTGATCTTGCATTCTTTTTTCTATAGATAAGGGCAAATCACTCACTCTCCAGAAAGTGTGAAGCCAAGTTAAGACTCTGAACTGAATATTTATTTTCCTTTTGCTAAATGCCTTTCATTCTACCACTTGCAAAAGATCAGAACATTTCTTGTAACCACGATAATACTGCTGCAAGAAGCAAGAGACTCCTTAAGCTGTTCTACATACTCCCAATTGGGTTCTCAAAAGCACCACAGGCAGATCCCTTCTCAGAAGCCCTGACTATCAGTTTATCTGGACATATGGAAGTAAGCAGTATGCCAGAGATATATTTTCAGGCTGCACTGGGAAGAGTTATTTCTCACCAGATAGAAGGCAGGGAAATCTCTATTACCCCACAATACGATACACAGCTATGAAAGTAAGAGAATGTTGTCTTCCCAAGTTTAAAAAAGAGGTCTGGCAACAAAGGGTATCAAGTAATGGATCTGTGGACTAATCAGCAAGACAGCTATGAAACATACATTGAAGGAACAACATTAAGTTCAAAATAGGCCAGGCAACAGGACCATTTGGCAGAAAGGTACTTCTTTGAGAAAACAGACAAAATGTAATTTCAAGCATGTCAACTTGAAAACAATATAATAGTCTATTAATTATAAAAGTTTAGTTGCCAAAGTGCTTTCTTACATAAAGAGAAGGATATCTATTCTGGTCACTCCAGTTTTCTTAGGTAATTGTAAAATGCTTGTGAACTATTTCACGTTCATTTTATCTTCTTGTTAACACTAAGCATCACCACAAAACTACTAAATATTCAAAGACAGATCTCTTTTAACACAATAATTAGTCTATTTCAGTGATGCTCATATGATTTTAATTAATCAAATGCTACAAGAAATGCATTTGTCATAGGTGGGACCAATTATGGTACCTGAACACTGCAGCTCTGTGTGTGACTCTTGTTCTCCTACAGCAGTCATTTGGTTTGATTGATGATGTGTTTGTGAGATTGTTAGATTTATAGATTGTTTACAGATATTCAAAAGCACCCTTGATGTTTCAGCTCACAACATTCTTCATTTCAGAACATTTCCATAAGATATTAATTCAATTTTTCCTGCATTATTGTAATGAAAAGTAACTGAGGTTTTTTTACCATCTTCACCTCGCCACAATTCTGAGAGCAAAGTGCTAGCCATCTTGTTTAAACGATACAACAGAACTATCTCCTTCCCTTGTCTTTCCTCCAACATTCTTTATCTTCTGCCTGTTAGGGAATTTATTCTCAGGACAATATGAACACTATTCTCTGCAGCAGAACTTTTTTATCTTTTCAAGGTGTTTCACACTATTTATATTTTAAAGGTTAGAATACTATTTGATTTTCTTAATATGTCCTGGAAATGAATAATGGTCATCAGCACTGTCAAAATCAAAAAAAGTTGAACCTGAGCTATCTACATTGCTTAAATACACNACATACAATAATTACATACAATAACAGGTTCTGAACCTGTTAACCCTCTAAATTTGATTAGCATTAAATTGGTGTGATTACTTATATGTGTCAAAGTTAAGCACAGGAAGTATTTATAAACTTGCCGGATGAGGGTTTTAGACTATTGAACATTATGAGGTATATTTTCCCCCTAATCACCACAATACTAGACCGAAACTGAAGATAAACATGTTGCTTTTCATAAACTATCTGCACTACTTGGACAAAATCTTTACACCTACATTTCAGGAGCATTATTGCAGAAATTAGAACCAGGGACTTTCTTCAGCTTTTCAAAAAAAACCCAGCTGAAAACAGAGATGTTTGCAAATAAAGTTGTGGTAGTTTAACTGTACGAGATCACACAAACCTAGTAGCTTCAGAGTAGAAAGATAATTTTTCCTAACTGAAATTATGGACTGACTATATCCAAGCAAGTACAAACAGAGGAGGATACTGGAACAAACATTCGCTAATACTAGAACATACATTAGTTAATAAGAATAAAATGAGACTACTAACATCTAACCTTTAGCCTCAGAAGCAAATGGCTCACAGACATCATCTTCCTCTGCAGAATTAGTCACCTCACTTGGATCTAACCAACATCGTAACAATTATTTGTAACAGTATTCTAAGTACACTCTACATGTAATACATGCAACATATGCAGCTCCGTATGCGGGGCAGAATGTTACTTTCAAGCTTTCATAGTTTTTAATACTAGAAAACACTTGTGAGTTACGGTGTATAATTTGCTTTGTTAGCTTATGCAACTGTAAAGATGGGATTTTTGGTAAATATTAACTTCAGTATTTTCATTATGACAATATGGCAGCACAATTCTGCTTAAAGAAAATATTTTCCCTACTTCTCTCACAAACCTGAGTACTACAGAAAATTATTTCTGTAATGGCTTTGCTGCAGATATCAAAAACCGTGTTATTTTAACAACAAAAGACCAAAATGCAACAAACGACCTTGTGAGATTACCTTGATGTGAGAGGAGTATTCATGCAGGGAAAATACATGACTTGTATTGCCAACAGAGCATAAAAAAGATAGGTTACCAAGACCCATAACATTCCATAGCATTCAGAGGTACACAGGTGTGGATAATATGCATACAATGCTAATAACGATATTAGTGCACAGATTCTGCTTCTTTGTTCTTCATGAGTGGAAAATGTGTCTACTGAGGAAGGTATTTATCTATCTTCAAAGGAAGCCACACTAGCTCCCTCAGGTTTGGGTGGGGTTTATTCCAGACCAAATTTCACACTGGGTCTGTGAGAACCCATGGCTCTACAGTGCTTTTGAAAGGAATACGTAACATTTTTCTAGCTAATGTTACAAATTTTAAGGTTTCTGGAGCTAGCCTAGTAGCCTGATAGATGAAGTCCTCAAACACTTGGGCCAGCATAAAAGAAAGCATAAAACCACCCCCGCTTAGGCATCCATAATGTTTTCCTCCACCATGATAATTTCAAAAAAATCAGACAATGCATACAGAGTGTGCATTTGATGTGGGCATAGTGAGTAGTTTTTCATTGTTTCTCCTGCATTCAATTATAAGCAAATGGAACAATTTACCTCCTTTTCTGTTTGTATCTTTTATTGCGCTTTATGCAAGACAGCTCCTGGGCATTGTAGTAATACTAACAATTGCATAACATTCTCATGATCAGACAAGCTATTCTACCTGATTCAGGGGCAATCTGATGAATTTCAGTGAGGTCAAACTAGCTGGGCTCACTAGGCTTTAAAAAATGAAGAAATAGGTTAGTGTTACAATTTTAGTGAAGGAATAAACCAAGAATATTAAATTATTTTACAGAGGGAAACATATATCTACAGTTAAAACAGATAAAATGCAAAGTATAATCAGTAGCTGAGTGAGGGAGTGATTTTCCTTTATGGTACAGTTATGAACCAAATACATTACAGTAGGTGTTAATCTTATTAATCATGTTTTCTACAGCATTGCAAAAGATGAGCCTCCAAGGATTTCAGAGATATGTAGCAAAAGACCATAGCTCTCCGGAACAGTTTATAGATGAGGAAAAACAATATTGGTATCTGAGGGGAAAGTGATACAAAAAAAGAAATGATCAGCGTGAGAAATGCAATGATGATCATAGAATCATAGAATCACCAGGTTGGAAGAGACCCATTAGATCATCGAATCAAACCATTCCTATGATAAATGTTAGTTTTGCAATGGGAAGGTAAGAACAACAGGCTGAGATGGAATAAGGAGGGAGAAGGGGCCAATAAGAAAGGAACAGCTCAAGTGGGAAAGAAAAGACAAAGAAGTGCTGGTGAACATGATCAGGATAGAAGCACTTGGGACAGATATGAAGTACAACTGAGGTGAAGGGTGATAACAGAGATTAAGACCGGACATTCACTAAGTAGAGGGGTATGCCTAAACTGCAGAGATAGCTGAAGGCCACAGGTAGCCGGCTGCAACAGCTGGCTGAACTCTCTAGACTCTCTGACTGGCCACAAAGTTGCCCTGGAGCTGGTGGGAGCTTCTTTGGCAGGGTAAGAGACATTTGGGAACAAGTATTTCTGGACACATCTGAGACAGATGACCCACTGCTTTGTTCTTGTGGACTTACATCATTCTATTTAGAGATGACCATGTCACAGAAAATCAGTTATTTGCAATTTTGGACCACATAACTGAAAAATAAAGCACATGTGACACCTGCCTCAAAAATAATACCAGCTATCACTCTTTGAGTGAACCAAATCAGCTCTGCAATCAAAACAAAGTGAAATTAAGCACTTCACTCTTGAACAGACATTACTTTACTGATACCAGTGTATCTCACAGAATTAGGATAACTGTCAGTCATAATATAGCTTTCCTGTTCAATATTTACTGACATATTTTCTCTGTCCTAACTGCAGAGCAAGGAGGCAGCGAAAATCAGGATGCACATAAAATCTTTTTAACAAACCGCAATGACAACTGACAATGCAAAATTTACAAAGATATTGGCAATAGTCTGGTCTGGGAGAATTTAGAATAAGCAAATATATGCAATTCTGGTGGAAACTTTGTAAAAGAAAGAGAAAATTAAGAGTACCTACAGAATAAAATAGCTTTTTGTTTGTTTGTTTGTTTCCCCCCCGAACTGTATTTTATCTACCTTACTCAAAAGAAAAGTGACCCATTATCTACTTAGTGTATATGTTCTATATAAAAGAGAAAATACTAAAAGGACCTTCACTTTGTCAAAGAGAAGCACTGGAGTTAGTAGCCCGAAGCTGAAATATATGTCTGGAAACAAGGAAAATGTGCATAATGTCATGGAGAATAGTTATCCACTAGGAAAAACATCGAAAGAAGCAACAGATCCTCTGTCAGCTTATACATCATTCAGAAAGTCACTTTCTCCTTAATTTAAAGTGGTTTAGATCAAGAGAAGAACAACTTGGTGAAAATCAGTGATTTCTAAATGTTAAACTATATATCTCCTTCCTTCCTTCCTTCCTGCCTGCCTGCCTGCCTGCCTCCCTTCCATCTTTCCTTTCTCTCCTTTCTCTCTTTCTTTTTTTTCTCTCTTTATTTATTCTTTATTGTGTTAACAATACCTTTATGACTATCTTCAAATTTACCTTTTTTTCTGTTGAGGCAGAGTGCAATGCTAAGCTGACCAAGGAAATTATACACAATTATGAAACTACACTGCATTTTTTTCTGAATTTGGTGCCAACCTCTGTGTGTTTGCAATCAAAGCAAATTGCTATGGAAATAAATGTTATGGGTTTTCAGACAGAGAAATAAAAGCAACAAAACTACTTAGGAGCACCCAAGCAAGTAATAAATTCCAATCCAAAAGCCACACAGGAACGACTGCTTGGCCCTGTCCAGCCCATGATTTAACTGCCAAAGCAAAGGACAGTGAAGTGAAGAAATATTAAACCTTTTAGGGCTTTGGTAAACTGGTGGAGCCAGAAGCATAGTGAACAGTTCAAGGCTTCCAGGCCAATGATAGCAAATGCTGTCAGTTTGACCAGGAAGAATCCAGTGAGCCTGTGCTAGGAAAGGTCTCTTGTCAGATATAGCGCTCACAAACTAGGGGGGAAATTACATCCTAATTCTTTTCTTACCAGCTTTTGTAAATAAATCACATGCACAAAGTCCTGTTGTCATATGACCTTCTGCTTGCTTTTGAAGGTTAAGTAATGAATTATGAATAATTCATAATAAATTAATAAGTAATGATGCTATTCTGAGTGACTGGGGTCGACTCGCTGATAGCAGTTTTTCAGAAATAAAATGCTTGTAGTGAAAGCAGGATCACTCTGTCCAAAGAATGTGGAGAGGAAACACATGGATAAAAGCTGCATCATAAAACTTTTCAGGGAGAGGTATACGACTAAAAGGTTCTAGAAGTGCCTCTATGGGAATGGGATGTTAGATACAATTTCAACCTCCAACTAACAAATAACTTCTTAAGCTTGAATTCCCACTTTCTTGGAAATTCACCAAAATTTGTGTTTGCAGAAAACACATGCAGGGAGTCCTGAATAGATGTAGGTCCCAGTGTACTTGCAGCGCCTAAGTCCATGTAGGCATAGCAATGCCTCGGGCTGGCTATACGTAAATAGTACTTGACATTTCTGCTTAAAAGTATTAAATTTCCGTAATGTTTACCTTAAAAATCAATACTTTAGAGATGCTTTACTGCATTATATCAATAGTCTAGGATAGATGCCTGGAAAAATCATGGAACAGATCCTCCTAGAAGCTATGCTAAAGCATATAGAGGATGGGGAGGTGATTAGCAGCAGCTAGCATGGCTTCACAAAGGGCAAGCCCTGTATGACCAACATAGTGGCTTTCTATGATGGGGGTAAGCACATCAGTGGACACGGGAAAACCAATGGATGTACTCCACCTGGACTTCTGCAAAGCCTTTGACACGGTCCCCTTCTGTAATAGTTTTCCTGTACCTGTATTTCCTATCTTCTGCTCCATTTTACAGCTCTGAAAATACCCATTTCCCTTCCTTTGGCAATAATCACCTGATTTTTTTTTTTTATTTGGTCAAAAAGACATGCTATTTTTCCCTTAAATGGACTGGGAAGTCAGCTTATCTCTCAGACAAGCAGTGTGCATTTATTTTCTGGCTGGAAGATGCTTTCACCTATTGGAAGGAGTGCTTCTCTGGTCGAGCTTCCATGGGGACTCAGTGCACACCCTGCAGCTGAACAACTTCACTGATGAAATTTGCATCATGTCAGTGGGCTGAGCAGCACACTGCTCTCCACTGAAAGTGGGCAAAATTGGGTCATAGGCATGGACTTTAGAGAAAAAATATAATCATAGTCTGCATCTCTGTTACAGACATGAGGAAAATCCAAGAACAAGAGGTGGTAAAAATGTGCTTAATTTCCTACCTGTATTTGTTTTGTCTGTGTGAAGAGTTAGTATTTTGAAGAATGAATTCAGGCAAGTCAAGAAGGATCCTAAACTACTGCAAATTCATCTAACTATATGTATATTTACTTACCTTTCACTAACAGTTTTACCCACTATCAGGTATTAATGGCTATGAAGGTTTGCTTGAACAGCTCCTCTCTAAAACTGGAGATATTTTGCTGTCCCTGCAATTACTCTGCTGCTGACTTCACCTTCTCTTAATTTCATGTGCTGAACATTGCCAGGGTGTCCCCTGAACAGTTTGACATGCAAATCCTCTCCACCAGACTCGAGAAAAGCTAAGAAAAATCCATAATCTCACATTTGATTTGATAGAGCTAAAATCATGAACTCATGACATGTGAAAAATGACAAATAGGTCATGAATTAACTGTGAAACAAAGTCCTCAGGGGATAGTTTCAACATAACATCTGTTATGTATAAAACCGGTTACGTGCTGGGTTTATTCATACCCTTTTTAGAGAAAAGCACATTTAGTTCAACTGATGAACCATCTTTTTTTATTTTACACATGTGATATTAATGTTGGATTTACAGATTGTATCAATTTATCTGATTTTCTTCATATCAAATGAGAAAAAGTAAATATGTATTATGTTAGCATGAAACATATTTTCCATATCATTTTCTGTCTGTAGTGATTAGGGTGGCAGCACCATTATTGTTTTTTGTTCCCACAGTTCCTATTTTTCTACTAAAACTCAAACTTGTCTTTGCTCTTAACTCAATCACTCTAAGTTTCATCCGAGCTTATTTCCAAGAAATGTTCTTAAAAACAGAGACAGAGTCATTTACATTGCCCTGAAGGAGCTAATTCAAGGTATTTTTTAAAAGAACATAATTTGGAGACATTTTCCCAATTTTGTTATATGTCGAAGTGATTTTATTGTACTTTAATAATAGTTTCAGCAGAATGAAATATTGCTAACTGTACTTCAGTGAAAGAAAAGAGATTTTCTCCAAAATCATCAAATCTGGATGCAAAGCTTTAATAGAAACAAAATAATTAGAAAATACTCTAAGTGCACACATGAGTGTATATCAATATGTATGTATACATCATACAGAAATTGACTAACAACTCTGTTTATACCTAATTGCTGCACAGAGATCTACAGGGTTTATTTTTCCATTAAGAGTCAGCATGCCTACTTGTGGCCCAAACTGTACAGGTTTAGGTGAAAAAGGCAAGAACTAAAGCAGAAATAAGGGGTAGGAGAAAAGGCTCTCTCGTGACCATTTGATTTTAAAAATTCTAACTTTTTATAAGAGCTATAACTAAAGAGGTATAGAATATTATCCCTTTATTACACATAAAACTCATACATTATCTTTTTGGAAAAAAATCTGAAGCTACATCATTAAACAGGTTTATCTCAAACCACTGATTCAGAATAAAACAGTATTAATAGCTTCATTACTTCATTAACAATAAGCAGTAAAAGAATGGATAAGAGGCTCATTACACGAACCTTTATGAAGTTATGTGTTCACTATATTAAAAAAAAAATTAGGGTTTATTTTTCCATAAATTCTTAAGTACAGGATTTGTACTTTTTGTACAAGTCCATATATTTTGGCAGTGTATCTTCACACAATACAGGTTAACACAAGGTTAATTCAGAGGTAAACTTTTTGTTTTTCTGTATACATGGAAGAAACAGTTTTCACATTAATTGCCTTTATTAGAGACTATGAGAACAACATAGCCTATTCATCTCTCCACAAAGATTACCACAAGCACATCTGGCATAACAACTCATGCTGAGAGGAAAGTAGCAATGCTTTCCTCATATCAACAGCCCAGACTCCAGGGAGAACTATGGGTGCCATTCATCTGTCACAGACATGGCACTTGCAGTTAGATATAACGGTCATGACCTCTCGGGGGCTGCCATAAATGTTTGCACATGGTTTCTGATTTCTTTTGCCACTGTGTGCATGTTAAGTGCTAAAATGCCATTACTGCAGGCTATGTGCTTTGGCATTTTCTTTCTATGTCTCAGCTGTAACCACCAGTCTCATGAGCACCTTCTATCTTTTGATGAAAGCACTGAGGATGCATCTCCCACGCTCGTCTGACAGAGCCCAAAGCCACAAATTCTACTTTCAGAGACACATCAATAATTCTAAACTAGTATGTTTCACAAAGTGGTGCCAAGCTTAATGGCTTGGGGTACCACGGAAAGAAGTAACTCATTTTACCAAGTGGATGTCAGCTGTAAGACATGACTACAACCAAAGATATGCACAGTAAAGAGGTTTGGAATTGATCTCACCATTCTCATGTTTTATCAGTGCTTCAATACAATTCAGTAAGCAACAATCAATCATAAAGCCACAGTAAATATGGTTAATTGACATCTATTTTACTCTCATAATGTAGCATTTATCTATATCTTAAGGAAGCTCCCAGATGATTGCCTTTTTTTCTTTTTATTTTTTTCCTTTCTCAAGCTAAAAGATCTAGAGCATTTTGCTTTCTGCAGCATTAAATGACATTGCATGGTTTACCGTAACTGGTACGAGCTGTAGCACTCAACATGAAGATACACTCTCAAAATGTCGTAGAAAATTTGGAGGATGCTTTAAAACACTTTGGTGGAGGGAGGCATATTGCAGATCTTGTCCTAAGTGTTTTTATTACTCTAAAGAAAGACTAAGCTGTTATTTAAGTATTCTTTTTATAATTCAATCAATACCTTGGGAGGGTGTTTGCACTGCTTCACCTGTAATTTGCCGCATCAGTTTTTTGCAGGTTGTTTGATAAAAGAAGAGATAAACTCATGCATCAGTGGAAAAACTTAATTCACTTAATACATTAAACTCACTCAAGTCACCAACAGTGAAGTTCAGACAGTAAGAATAATCTAACAATTATAAAGAGATTTAAAAAAAAAATGGAAAGAATTGAAGAACTTCTAATTTCAAAAGCTTCTGCTTCCCTCAAAGGACAAGTTCAAGCACTACACCTGGAGCCAGCCTGACAGCCTTCTGTATGCGTTTTTTTTCTTCTTCCCCATCTCTTTCTCATGATAGGAAGTCAGAATATCCCTAATAAGAGTGACAACCAACAATCATTGCTGTTTAGTCATTCTTCCTCTGAACTCGTGACTGTCACACAGCTTATGTTAACAAAAGCCCTCCAAATCCCAAAACCAACCAGTAAAACAAAATTTATTTTCCCCCTACATTTCAAGCTCCACTAGACTTCTGTGTAGTTGCTAATATGTTTAATGCAGGTATTATGAATAATTTCTTTTTCTTCTCACCACTACCTGGACTCTGTTTCCATTTGAACCTTTGCAAACAACTGAAAGCAGTAAAAAATCCAGCTAAACCTACTGAAATATAGGATATATCCAATCATTTTTAATTGAAGAAAACAAAAAGGCAATTACCAAAACTCGAAAACCTTTTTCAAAACTCCTTTGGTCACAGAAAATTCAATTATTTTTAATGATTTACTGAAATCCTCCAAAACGTCTGCTGTTCTAATTTTGATGTTACTGAACTCTTTATTACAGAAAATGGATAATTCAACTAAGTTTACTCTTACTTCAATAGTAACCAAAATGAGCTATTAGAAAAGAAGGAAGAAACTAGAAGTTAATAAATAAAAGAGAACACTGTATTACTCTTAGTTGTGTCAGTATCTGCATACGTAAAAGACCATTCAAATATCTTTATTATTAGCAATTTCATATCAAGTCACTGAAAACTCCCTTTTCATTTTAGAATACCACAAAGAAGAGAAGAAAATCAATAATTAGCAAGTTAATTTTGCCTTATCTTTGCATTTTTCACTAAAAGCTGAAAAGTATGTTGCAAATATTAAGTATTCCTCTAAGCTGACTGAATCTATTATTGACGTATTTAGAAGATTCAAAGAAAGAAAAGCAATGACTGCTGAAAGTCAAACAGAAAGTCAATGGCAAAGAGTATTTCAAACTCTACAATCCTGATTACCCACCCACAGTCTTCATTACACGACACTCCTCTTTCTCTCTAAAGACAAGATGATTTACCACTGCCTTCTCCATAATTGGAATATTCATAAGCAATTATAGCTGTGTTCAAAGAATGTTCTTAGATGCAAATTCTTGAATAAAACTGTTACTAAGGACTAAAAAAAAAAAGAAAAAGCAAATTTTCATAGAAAATAGCACAAGTTGATTTTATCAGGTTGTTTCAACCCTATTACAAAATCCATGGAGTTATACAGCAAATTTATTATTGCTGCTGTACTTTTAGAGACCTTAAGTCTGACAACATCTGTGACAACTTTGACTCCAAAAAAGAAATAAAGTCATTATGATCCTATTTCATGTGGAGCCACAAACTCAAATAACTACCGAAGTCTCTTTACAGTTTACATTACAAGTCCTGCAATGAACATCACTGAACTAAATCACTTCATATTCACTAGAGGAAATCTGAACAATTCACAATACCAGAGCAAGTTGAAAGAGTCAAACATGAGAAAGCAGGGAACTTTAAAACTTCATCAGTTTTCTTTTTAAAAGTGTATTTTGGAACTCCTTCCTAAAAGCATGATATTTTATTTCAGCCTAAACCCATGGAGCCTCTCAGGAGTTCTACCAGGCCCCTGGTAGAGAGTTAGGGTTGAAAAGAAAACAAACAAAAAAACTAGTCAAGCTGCTGCTGCCCTAATATCTCTGCTCAGTGCAAATCAGGCTGCTCTGTATTGGCTTAACAGATCAGGACACTTTCCCACACTAGTAAGACGCCTGGTTTTCACTTTGTAGCACTGGGTGCTTTACCTCAGACAGAGAAGGAAATACCAGGGCAGCTTTACATCAAGTCCACACATCCCAGAGCTGTTAACTGAATGCTCAAGCTGTCTTGACAGCCTGGATAAAAGCACTGGCACAGGCTGGTGCCTCTGCAGCCACAAGCCAGCATGGCTTTTTCAAGCAGGCCAGCCTCTTCACAATAAAGGGAAGCAGGAGTTACCAATGAGCAGGTGCTTTCTGTACCTGCAGCTTTATCGAATGAATATGCTTAGAAATTCCACCCACACACTGAAAGCTGGCTGTAACACAAACCTGGAAGGCTCTGTGGCAGTGATCCTCAGGCTGGAAGGATTCTGTTTAAAATCCAGTTGCAAACACAGCCTCAAGCCCCAGGACACCCTCCTTCACAGTCACACTGTCCAGCAGCATTGGAAGCTCACTGGCAGTTATGCAAGCCACCTGCTTTCACAGTAGCCACTTACCTGTACTGGTAACGGCCAGCAAAATACAGGTGCAAAGGCCTCCTGAGGGCAGAGCCAGGAAGAATGTGGGCAACACAGCTGCAAGTGGGCCCATAAGCAGCAGTAAGTGGGGATGCACAATGCAGAAAGGCTGATGCTGAGAACCCAAGGCAGGGTAAGAGCACTAAGGGAGGAACTGAAAAGGTGATGAAACTAAAGGTGACATTCTGGCTTTGAAAAAATAAGTGGTGAAACTCATCCCAGGCATCAATAAAGCCTCCTTACTTTTCTTTAAGCAAACAAGAGACCTGTTGCTTATAAGCAAGTTAAATTGAGCTAAACTTTTTTTTACTACAAAAACATTTAATTTTTTGTGTCCACAGGTACATACTGATAAACTACTACAAAATTATTACTGCTCACTTTGCACAAGATGGCATAAAATTGCAAGGCAGGTATACATACACACAACTTTGCATAGATTAATCTGAAGTCATTAAGGGTGCCCTTTCTCTAATGAATCAAAGAGATGCATTCTTTAAAACAAACTTTAATGACGTTCACAGTAGTAGAACCTGATGAAAAAGGAATGATAGCAGGATGTCTCTCCAGGTGGGTTTATTCACTGGCAGTTTTAAGAAACATCAGATTTGCTGGGTGGATTTATTTCAGAAGATTATGACATAGGAAAAATATTTCAAATGGGAAATAGAACTAATCGATACCTGCTTAAAGAAGCAATGGAATTATTGTTTTCAGTGTCAAAATGTAATAATGGGCTTATTCCCTATTCAATTTTTCTTGTAATAACTAAGTGGATTGCCCCAGATGCCAAAAGCCATCAAATCCAAATTTCAACTTCAGTTCAATATATTTTCAATATGAATATCCTGTATTTCACTTAAAATCACATTTAAAAAATCCATAGGTAAATAAACAACATACAACTTTCTTCAGCTATTTAAACAAACAAACAAACAAACAAAAACCCCCAAAAACCCAAAACAAAAAAAAACCCCTATGTGATTTGATGTTTTTTTTTGAAAACATGGCTTTTCTTGATCTATGTGACTTAGACTCTGCTCCCCCTGGAAACACTTCATATAAATCACTTTGTGCATTCTGGAGCATGCAACACTGGAGCAAAACATCTGCCATGAAAGAGCCTCTGAGCTGACAGCAGTCAAATCTTGAAAGACAGATGTATGTCAAGTTCTCTTTGAAGGATAAGAGAATGCTTTATAACACTGGAGGTCAATCTCTGTGAAGACTTCTTTAGCAATAAAGGGAGATTTGCTCTGCCTGCAAGTTGTAAGAGAAATGACTAATATAGACCCATCCTTGAACTTCATCAGAATGGTGAAGTAATCTACAGAGTAAAAATACTTTCTGTACTACAAGAAAATGTATTTTACTAAATTTCATTGCATTTCAGTTTTAAGTGTTTATAATCTTAAGATTTTTCCTTAGAGCTGGCTGAAAATAAATAAACATAACCTCCATAAACTGGCATGGAGTAGAGAGAAAGTCGTTCCATTTGAACACAAATACATGAAGCCAACCTTTCAACTTTTGGCTTGTAAAGCTACTGCCTAGAAAACTACTAATCAAATTCAATCAAGAAGAGAGATGCTCTAGATTTAGTTGTCATCTGTTGCTATAAGAATTATTGAAAATGCAAAACTCTTTGGCTCATGAGGAAAGCTGCACCGAACCAAAACTTTCTAAGGAGCTACTAAAGAATCCAGCTGATAATTATCACCACACTTCAAGATTTCATTTCCACAGTTTAAATTGCTAAAGTCACCTTTGAACTCAATGGAAACAGTCCGAAGTCTTTGGTAGGACTCACAACACATAACACTGTAAACCTCCAGTTTCTCTGTCATTGTCAGTCTATTTGCTGAAGAACTGTTTCAATATGTAGCTAAGTTACAGTTAAGTAAAACATACGCGCAGAAAAGTATGTAAGAGGATATCTGAGGTAAAGAATAGGTACAAAGGAAGGGGCTATACACAATGTTTTTAACTGCATGTGATGGCGACTTTACTTTCACTGTCTTGTTCTTCCTTTCTATTTTTTTCTATTTGTTGCCTCGGGGAGTTAATCTGTGGGAAAATGACACACACACCCTCAGCCATGAGAAAAGATAATGAGGAATGAGACTCAAGAGAATCAAAATTCAAATGTGATTTAATGGAAAAATTTGAAGAAGTCAGGAGGAAAACATATTTTTTTCTCAAATTATTTCAGATTCTGCTATAAACAAAGATGAATGTTTCTTGAATTTTAAACATTAATAATGTTGCTGTAAAGCTCAAATATGAAAAACAAAATTAAATAAACAGGACAAATTTATCATTACACTCTAGTTGTTTGGTACTGATCTGGTGAAGCAGTAATCCAGAAAAAATGTGCTGCTAAACCAGCTTTATGGCTGTTCTGAACCACCAAAGTGGCATGGAGCTACTCATCAGACACGTAAGAAAACCAGTTTGAAAAGCCTCTTCCCATTCTTCGCATCTCTGTCCTCTCTCCTCTTTAAGCCATTTTTGAGGAATATTTTGTGAAAATTTGCTTAAGGTAAGCATTTGAACAGACCTGTGGAGGAGCAGATTAGGCACTTTATAGCAGATTAGCTGCAGTCAGGGACACAGTTGCTCTTGGCAATTTTGCAGGATTATGCTCACTAGTTGCCTTCCTGCTCCTTTGACCTGTCCTGCACATAAAGCCTATATACCATTATTTTGATATTGTTAGTCTCTCTTGGAGCAGCTCACAACAAGCTGTTGTGAACCGAAGATGGTCACTAACCCTGACTCCTGTCCCACAACACTGCCTGGCTGCAGTCAGGGTAGGACTGGGATCAGTGAATGTAAGTAGTACAAAGAGATGAACAAATCTAATGATGTGTTACTAAGAGATGTAACAAAATGGGGAAATAAAATAAAAAAAAAACCAAAAAACCAAAACCACCAAACCAAAACGCATAACCTCTTGAAAAAAAAACAGGCCCTTGATGCATACTTGCAGTTTTTAAGATACTGTTCAGCAAAACACATCACTGTTGCTGAAGTTGAGTTCTCTGAAGCACTTTGACACGCCTCAATTTCAAATGAAACACCTCTTATAAACACCTCATGACAGCTCCTGGGTGGTGAGAAAGTGGCACCCACTTTGCCACTATGCACACAGACAGGGGTGAGAAAAGTAGGACATGCAGCAAAGGTGGCAGGAGCATAGCAAAGGTGCTAAATGCACTTCAGGCCCCCTTCATATGTGAGAAACTAATGCGCAGCTGCTCAGTTTCATGCAAGTGGTTTCTGACACTTACACTTTTGCCTGGCTGGTTGCCAGTCCGTTTCAGAGGTGGGAAGTGAAAGTGAACCTCCTTACCCATTTATTTCCTTTAGAGCACAGAAACAACTTACAACTTGTTATCAAGGTCAGGACATAACAAGGTGACCTCCCCAGACACAAATCTGCACTTTCACCAGCTCATACTTCCTTTATACTCACAGCCTCACCACAGCTCTTTGCTTAAGAGCTGCTCTTCATGGCATTGTTCACAGCGTTAACTACAAAGTTCACATTTCCTTACACGAAGATGATTTTTTTTTTCAGTTTCAAATCGTATCCAATGTCTGTTCTCCACTAAATTCAAAATAATCTTTTTCCTGATATACAGGGAAAAGAAGGAAATACTTTGTACATCCTTTATCACTTTTATTTCCAAAAGACCAGCAGTAGAGTTCCAATTTTAGGGAAGTCCAGGGGAGACTAAGAAGCACAGACAAATATATAGTTAATCAAATTTCACCTATAATTGCCCCAGGAATTAGACACAGCAAGAGCAAGATGCATATATGATGATTTAGAACCCCACATAAAGAAAGAGCTTAAATTAACGGTCATAAAGACAAGGAAACCATCCACTGCTCTCTCAGTGTATGACTTGTTAAGACCAACTTTGACATATTTACCAGCTAACACTTAACTCAGGAGATGACATCTGCAGATACTTCAGACTAACGTTAGACTAAACACTCTGATGTACAGGATAAACTGTAGGTGGGAGAATTAAGAATAACTACAGGTACAGCAATGTAAGTATGGAGGCTGAGCTGTCAAATCGCAAACAGTCCAGCTCTCAGTTATGTCACCACAGGTTGCATTACATGTGCTTAATGCTCCTGCAGATTTTCCTGAGGATTCCTAGTCCTCAGCTTTTAGCCATTCAAGTAGGATTTTCATTAGATTAAATAACTGATTCTCAGTTCACTCACTGGCAGCATTTTCAGCTCAATTGGTAGATGAATCTACAGCACTTGAAAAATCTGAAAAGCATTTACATGATTTTCAGGAAAATTGTGCATGCACATTGAAGCACTCCCTCCTGCCCTGTTTTCATTGGCTGTGATCATGCTCCTTTAAAATGAGATAAAATCACAAATGTGTATTCATGATTAATTAGCAAACACCTATAAATCATTTATTAAATTGTCACCTAATTAGCAGGAAAAGTAAGCTGTAAGAAGTAATCAGTGAGAGAAATTTCAGAGGGGTGAGGAAACAAACAGCACTGAGGATGCATACACACAGACCCCAGTTCAGCACTACTGAAGAGGAATTGAGATGGAGTCTAGTAGACTCTGACCCATCTTCCAGTTCAGGTGATGTGGGTATTCAATAATTTCTGTAAAACCACAGGTCCCTGGGCTTCACTGTGAGTACAAGAACAAACAAAAGCAGCCATGATACCTAGATGTTATGTTGCTGCACTGTGCCCATTAACAGCACACCAGGTCAGGAGTTTCGGTAATTTCAGTTTCTGTGTGTTTTAATAACGTTGCATCAACTAGAAGAGGCTTTTAGCCATATTCTAGCAGGCTATAGAGACAGGAAGATGTTTTGCCAACCTGTCTTCTCTATTCTTTCCTTGTATCATCTCCTTTCCAAATCTTGGCTCAGGTATAGAAATACCAAGAGGATTCAGTGGGCAGGGCATCCAGGCTATTGACACAACTGCAGTTTCTTTTGTTGAAATGGATGGGCTCCTTGAAAGAATTCCTAGGGCCATACTTTTGGCTGGTAATATTATCATTCATAGGCAGTATGATAAAGAGGCTCTGAGCTGTGCTTCACTCTGAGCATTCTTTTTGAAAAAAAAAAAATAAAGAATGCCTATTATAAATCATTCCAGTGAAGGAAGAAAATAAATTGATTAGAATTTGCATTTTCTGACCAGCTTATTGCATAAGCATACACATCATATGCTACCCAGGGTGGAGGTCAGGTACTTATTTTGAAACAGAGTAGTTGGACTCCAGTACCATTGAGGTAATTTGGTCCTGAGAGCAGGTATTTTGCTTGATGTTTGGAGGAAAAAAAATGACATAAATTTAATCCCTCAGTGGATAGGGCAGTAAGGAAATTGCACTTACATTTTGGTTTTAAAATAGATTACCCAGTAAGGCAATTTAATCTGCAAACTTCTCATGAGGAGGAAAAAAAATCTTCCAAACTACCAAATATATTTCCTTTCTTTTTGGCTTCCTCAAGTGAAATACCTTGCAGAAGTATCTTTATTCTTCTCTCCAACACCACCATTTAAAATATTAAGTGTTCCTTTATAACAAATAGAAAAGGACTACTCATGTTAGTGGGAGTTCTTAAAAATTACAATGTGTAGTTCTTTTTATATGAAAAAACATTTATTCTTTCAATATGCAGTGCATAGGAAAATTCCTTTAAGTATTAGTGTTTCTGATGTGAAACAAATTTGGCTTTCTCTCCTCTCAGTTTTACTCATCTAACAAAATCACATCATTATAAATGGCATTATGCAACGTACCTTATAATGCTCCTAATGTAAAAGCCTGACTTAGTCTGCTTTCATCAGAGATTTCTGCCTATACTTTAACAAAGGTAAATGAAAGGAAAATTAAGAGTCTTTGAAAATCTGTATAGAAAAGCTTAATATGGCATATCTTCATAACAGGGAAAACTGAAAATATGTTTTTTAAAAAGCAAGTACCTAAGAATATTTGGCCCAAAGTATGAGTTTTAGAATAGTCCCAAAGCATGCCAGCCATTGTTATCAAGAACACCAGGTACTGAACACAATCACTGAGATGGTCAGGATAGTGAGCTGGTAATTACAGTACCACCTACACCTCCTCATCGCTGAACTTTGCAGCAAACTCATCTATCTGGTAGAAGAAAACATTTTATTCTATCTTATTCTTTCAGAAGGCTACTCAGAACAGACAAAGAGCTAAAGTCTCTAAAGACCTCAGAATGAGATATGAGGATTACTATGAATGGTTGAAAGTATTCAGTACATGCTCGGCAATGGTTGGACTCGATGATCCAATGGGTCTCTTCCAACCCAGTGATTCTGTGATTCTGTGATTCTGTGATTTCTTAGGCTACCGAGCTGACAAAAAACTAGAATCTATAAAATGAAGTGTTCTTAGTCTTGGTGAAGAAACTAGTACGTTTTTTTTTTTTTCCTGAAAGATGAGCATGACAAGAACAACAATCATTCATGCAATCTGTATGCTAAGTTTTAAAACCTATTCTTGACTTAAATCTTTGGAAAGACATCATAAGGAGATCACTAATGCAAAAGCCAGTTGATTAACTGACCACCCTAGTCTAATCAGAAAGGATTGTCATTGTTAGTTTCCTGCACTATGCAATGCCTATTTAAGAGCAAATGTTTTGCTGCAGCAGTTTCCTACAACCTGGTTTTGCTTATAAAATGATGCTTTCTATGGAGGTCATTATTTTTTCACAGGACAAGAATGCTTTATAATCACATTGTTGTATTGAACAGAATTTATTATTTTTCTTGCTGCATCTTAGAGAAAACTGCCCAGTCAGCAAGCCAGAATGTCTTTCATGGTAGAAAAAAAAAAATCCTCCTATTATACGGATAATAGAAATTGTATATTACCTCCCCACCTTCCCCCAACAAAAAAGAAAACAGGTGGAAAAAAAGAATTTTTGCTAAAGACAATCAGCTGAAATCCCTGTAAGGCTTATCTGCTTGTTTTCAGGATTATCTACTCTTCATGCAACACTAAATATGATACAGAGAAATATACTGCCTTGTTTCAGCACCCACGCTAAGAGAGAATGCTGGTCTTTGAGCTGAAATAAAAGCACCAAAGCACCAAGAACACACTGAGCACTGCTGCTGCTAAGTAATTTGCACAGACGACTGACTCTCTTTAATAAAGGGAATTTGTAGCTTTGCCCTGCTAAAATACTACATTCACAGTAGTGTAACAGACTTCAGGAAGAACCTGTCACAAATTTCCTTCTAGACTGAAGAACAACAGTGCAATGCCAATAGCACATTTTCTACACAGAAATGTGGTGCCATGACAGACCCACACAGCAGCTTCCTTCAAAGCCTTGACAAAACCAGAATGAAAACAGAGCTCCTCCCCTAATTCCACGTAACACTTACTAAATTTTTAATACACAGAAAGCAAGTGTTTCCCTCTCTTACCTTTGACAGGCGTGTGCTGGAAGAATGCACCAAGACATATTTTGGTATGCTGGTTGTAGAGAAATCCCTGACTGACTGACATAGGTCAGCTGCCACGGCATAGTACTAAAATCATTAGATGAAGTGGTCTGAATTACCCAGTGGCTTGATAAAAATCAGCTTACTTCAGATCTAATCTAGAGACTGCGTACAGATAGCTGTGTGTCAGAGAAATGGCAAATATTACAGGACCAAAAGGACAACTGAGGAACAAGCCATGCACTTGCTAGTATAGGGAAACATAATGTTATTGTTTCTGAGCCATATAAATTAGTACTATGAAATTGAAAATATCCAAATTTACCCTTTGAACAGTTCTGTAAAAGTATAACATTTATGCAAATGTAATTCAAATTATTATGAAAGGATTGGCCTAACTTCCCAAACTTTCTTTCCTGAGAGGAATCTCCCAAATGGACTATAGGTTCTCAATATGAAAAGAAAATCTATTTACTCTGTTTGCCATTTTCCCTCTTCTTAAATTTAATAAATAATGTAAACAAAGTACATGAAAAAAGGACCCTAAGAAACACTTCTATCAATTTACTCTATGGATCAGTGAAAAACACAGCAACCTCTAATTAATAAACATTGAGGTTTTTCAGAAGACTGAAATCATGACATTCCACATGAAATTTCATCCATGTCCACTTGTGTCTCTGGAGAGTCATCAAAACCACTGGATCAAGAGCACATGGATCCAGCAAAACCTCAAGTTTTATTCTGCCAGAAGTATGTACATTTTTAATAAAATCAGCCAGTCCCACCTCCCACATCTTTCTGCAAAGCCATGAGGCTTCTGCTCCTGGATGTAGTCATGCCTGTTTTGACCTTTTGGACAGCTGCCCATTCCGAGCTGCAGTATTTTGCATCAGTTATTTAATTTGGAAAAGATTTGCATTTTAGAATCCATTAATACTGCACTAGAAAAAAAAAGATAGCTAATATTACTTTCATATCCTGTAGCAGCAATCAGCAAGAGTGAAACAATGGTTACTTTTCAGATATATTAAGTGCATTACCTTTAAGTCCGTAAAAAGCAGCCACAGAAAAAGCATTTTAAAAAGTAGTTATGATGACCAGTATTTAACAAAATTAAAGTAAAGCTTTTCAATATACAACCAGAGGATCTGATGCCCAACACCTACAGAAATATAACATAAACAAAAAATAAATATTTTGCCATTATCTCGCGAGAAATTTTGCAGATAAATAACAGACTGTGACACAGCTAAATCATCTGCCATGTTTGCATAATTTGGGAGCAGCTGAATCCTTGTTATAACTAGTAAGGTGCAGCAGTAAAATAAAGAAAGATTATCCTCACATTGATGCAGAGGCACAAGTGGTTCTATGGCTGCTCTTTATTGCCACTTGAAGCACTGCTAAGATAAGTGGTTGGGATAAATAGGCACATTTAACTTTATTTAAGAAGTAATCTGTCTCCTAAGTATAAGAAATAAATTTGGACATAGAAAATACCATGGTAAAGTGTTTCATTACATAAGCTCTTTCAGGAACATACAGGAGGTCATGAAAGATTGAATTTCTTTCTGTCAACCTGAACACCACTACAAATCCAACCAACATAAGCAACTATCTCAGTTCTTAGTCACGTGCATCAAACATAGGTACTATTGCTTTTTACTGTGTATTGGAGAATTAACTGATATACATCTCTGGAAACTTTGCTAGCCAATGTCATAAAACAGTAGGGCTGGTATTAGGAAACGCGCTTACCTATATACACAGGTGAGAACAATCCTTGTGACAACAAAGCAACAACATATCAAGTTCTCTGTGGTAAACACATGATCTGCATCACTTGGCAGAGACAAAATGTAGAAAGATTATCCTCCCATGGTCTCTGCTGAGAAAACTGGCTGATATTCTGTCTCTGCTGTGGAATCTTTGCTATTTTATATCAGTAATCTTATAATACACAGTGGTTCTGCAGATACTTATCAACAAAAACAAAAATGGTGATGAAATTCCATTTTGGCACTAAGTCTTCTTTTAAATAGGAAATTTAGACAATTTACATTTTCCCACAGATTTTGTATATACAGCTCAGGCTCTAAATCAGACCCAAGAGACTGAACAATTACACACATTCCCAGAAACATACAAATTCTTTTAATTAAGTGATACAGTCATGTGCAATGTGGGTACCATCACTTTTACTCTACATTCATGTGTAAACTGATGTTTGCCCCTGGAACCTGTTCAGCAATAATACTAATGGTCCACAGTAAAAGTCCAGATCTGCACTCAGCTCAGAGCTTCATTTGTTCATGCAACCCCAGCATTCAGGATTTAGCAAAAGCAAAAGATGCCTCATTCTTTCTGGAGCATAAAGACGAAATTGTGACACATCAGTTTATTGCTGTGCTCTGTGGTATATCCTGTGTAAGGGAAATCTACCTCTACCTTTAGAAATAAGACAAGGGGACAAATTATTTCACCTTTCTTTTAACTCTTGAAATTGAGAAGCAGAAATGGGACTCTCTTTGGCAGCAGATTGTTTGGCTGGGCAGCTTCCGTAACTTCAGAATGCAAATATCTAGTGTGGCTGTACAGCAGCAAGTCACAGGCTTGCTGTTCCTCAGCTCACTAGCCACTTACTCTGTCACTGTACCGGCACTGATGCCTGTAAACCAGAGGAATGAGGTGAAAACTAATCACTGTTTGTAGGACTGCACTCTGTTCAAATGTAAAAGGATTCCTTTTTTACTTCTAGAGGTCAGCATTTAACATAGCTTGAGCTTTAGAAATCTGATCATTCAGTCATAATTCAGGGGGAAAAAAGGGCCAAAGGCTCATGTAGAAGAGCTGAATATACAGCTCTCTTGAAAACTGAAATGAGGCCTTTGACCATGTAATGTTACATGTTCCTAAAGTTGAAAACAGAGGACAAAGTTATTGTGGGGAAAGCACCCCATTTTCCCAACTTGACACCTAAAACATCAGTATGTCATGGATGATTTTAGGGCAGCTTAAGAAGTAGTCCTTGCCTGTTATGCACATTTTATGGCCTGTGACTCATAAAATATTATTAGTCATGAAAACACCATGAGTAACCAGAACTCACTTAAATTTAAGAATACTTTTACTTTATTGTAAAATTTACTTCAAAAATAAAGTAAATTTAGAGTCAAGCTCCAGGAAAAGGGAAGCTCCTGATTTCACAAGCTGGTTTAGTGAGCACAAGAAAAAAAAAAGATACTCAAAAAAACTTTAAATTACTCTCCTGAAGATCTGAGAGGATGAATTCTTTTAAACCTATTACTATTTTGGCATCAGTTTGCAGTTATTAAAACCATGGTTCGCTGAAGGTTACAGGGACACTACACAGAATTCAATAACTTTGATTATGTGCTACCTACATGAATGTATAAAAGATATTGAGAGGAGGGGAACCCCATGCTTTTTGAAAGTCACGTTACTGTAGCTTTGAAGCCATCACTGAGCTTCGGTGCTATAGGTAAACGAGGGCTCTGCTGGCAGAGCTGCAGCACTCCACTTCCATTGTTGGGACACTCTGAGAACAGGAAAGGCGTGTTCCCTTCAACCAAATTGTTTTCTTCAAATCTTGGTGAATGCTTTCACCAATAAACAAAAGATACCTTTTTTTCTCCAATTACAGCACCTGCAAAAGGCTGCTGGCTGACTACAGAAAATTCCACAAATGCAAGATGACATTTCATTTTACTGTGCATGAAAGATGTGCCACAGACCCCACATCCTTCCCAGCATTTCCTGGTGGCTCTTTTAAGTGGATTCCCATGCAGTATGATGGCTTTTTAGGTGACATTTCCTATATACTATTGAAGGTCCCAGGTTCACAGTTTATACCCTTGTAAGGAAGTACAGCACCCTGTTCTGGTTTGAGGTAAAGTAGAATCAGTTTTCTAAATTTGGCTAAGTCTAGTCCAAGTAGTTTAATTTTCTGAAAGTTAGCTGCATATTTTTCAGACAGAATTTATCTCTAGAAGTGATAACATGGGGCACTGGTATATAGGAAGGCCATTGCTGACACATGTTCCTATAGTGACCAAGGCATCTTTGAGCTAGTGGAGTGCCATAAGTCATAGAGGTGAAAAAGGACCACATTTGCAAGAAGGGGTGGACAGGACCGGTGACCCACTGAGTATTCCATCCCATACTCATACTTGGTACAAAACTGAGTGATCACAAGGCTCTCACTTTGACAGCTGATGTCCAGTGAGGACCTTATCTGTCTGTTTGCCTCTGATCCCAGATATGTGCATTCCTGAACCCCATTCCCATGTCCATTTCTATCCTGATGCTGACATATAAGTCACCAAGGGGGGGACACACAATTTCATATATTTGTATATATTTTTATAGATATATAAATTTTATATATACATGTTTTCTATTATATTTTTGTTACTGTTATTATTTCATTAAAGCTGTGTCAGTTTTAGATTCCAACTTGCAAGTCCTTTCCTCTCATTTCCCTTTCCCCTTACACTGGATTTGTGTGTATGGTAATCAGGAGACCAACTGCTGAATCTTAGCTGAAAAACTGGCTGGGTGGGGCTAAACTGTTACAATTTGATACACTGTATTTGGTGCAACTGTAGAAAATACAACATTATTTGCATCTTATGGCCTTTAACACTAATTATTTTTTGCAAAATAGTTAGTCTAACAATAATCTGGTCCTGACAATTACAGTTCCCCCAACCCAGTGACTCATCAAAAGATGGAATTAACTACAAATAATACATAAATAAGTTACATTCAAAAACATGTAACTGAAAATGTATAGGTGGAAGGAAAGCAGTTCAGCTGTACACTGAAAGAGCACCAATACATGGATTTAGAGAAGACAGAACTATTCCGTACGGTTTTTGGAAGATTAACTGCAGCATCTGGAATACATTAAATATAATTTGATAAACCATGAGAGAATTTTAAACATTTCTTATTATAGGCAACATATAATTTTGTGAGTTAAGTTTTGGCTTTCTTCTTGTCCATATAAAGCAAAACCTATGCAGTTTCAGTGAAAATAAGCTTTCATTATGGCAGTAAGTATTACTTCAGAAATCAACCACAGATTAGTATCTTTATTGCACATACTCACTTCAATCATGTCCTGAATTTTGGCTAGTCATACTAGCCAATATGAGTGAACATAAAAAATTGGAAGTTTGTGACTGTCAATTATGTTATTTTCTTGCCCTATGTGTTCTCTTTTATGCCTGCCTCCCTGCCCCCCAAAAAAGATAGGTGATGATAATATAAAATTAATTATAAAATTAATGGCCATAAACAAAAGCAAGGACTGCAAGAGATCATACCAACTGTGAGCCTGGCACTTTAGATTTAGAAAAAAAGTGGTTATCATTAGGACTAAGGAAGATGTACTGTAAATGTCTCATGGAACATTCTATAAAGTAGTTTCAACACGTATTCTGTAACATGCAAAATGCAGGAAAATATGGCTTTACTTTGTATATTGAAACATTCTGCAGAACTTGTTCCATATAACACATTTTTTTAAATCTACTTTCCTTTTTGTATTTCTATGTATTTAATCCAGAGCAGTTTATTCGGAATGGTATCTAAGAGACTGAAACATGCCAGATTCTTGCACAAGTGTGGATACAGCCACATTGTGATGTATCAATCCATTCTACAGGGGCTTGATTTGAATGTTGCTCTCATGTCTAGTACCCTGCTGACACCCACTACTGACACCTGAGTCCTCCTAGTAGCATTTCTCACTCCAGAGATGTTTTATGTCTCCCGATTCCTGCTGCTATCCAGTTAAAAATAAAATAATGCAATAACTTAGATATGTTTTTATAATATCAGCATATAATAAGTCTTAACAAACAAAATCAGATGAACAACATAAAAAATATGCTCCAAAGACAATGTTTAGGTCAAAATTATCTTTCATCAAAGTCCAGCAAAACAGTGGTTTAGATTTGTTGTTTTATGTTTAAAAATGTTGTAATGCTATAAAAATACATCTGGGTTACTGAATTCTTAATTTGCAATTTGAGATGCAAGAGCAGGAAAGATCAGTAGAGAGAAGGTTGTTCTACATGTCAGTTCTGTTTCAAAACCACAGTTTCCCCTTATTTGCATCCAGGGTGAAATATACAAGTGTCTTATTCCCATTTAATGAAAGGGGTAAATACTTTCCTTGGAAACTGAGTTTGTAAAGTGAGAGGTTATTTGGTATCAACATCTGTTGTATCAACAGAGGAAGAAGATAAATATACTGTCTTGATGACACATGCAAAACATGGATCTAGAACAGTTAGATGCCTTTGAGAATGCTTAAAATATACCCCAAAACCTCAAAAAATAAATGCAAGAGGCCAAATAAATAACACACAGATGCTCTTCTAATTTGGAAAGGGCTATGCAGGAAGTCTCCATTATTCTGAAGCCGAGGTCAGCACTTATTATTATTGTTGTTGTTGTTATTATTATTATTATTTCTGCTTAACCATATAATGGCATAGAACTATGAGAACTCACAGAGAATTTATTTGCTCATGCGCTGCCTGTAAAATACTGCATATATCACAACGGGACAGCTTCTTCCAAAGGGGAATAAGCAGGTGCAGTGAAGATGCAAGGCTGCAATTTGTGTACACCAACCATGTGCCAAACTGCAGTCCTTGTCAGCCAAATAGAAAAGAAACCAGTACACATATATACACCAAAAAAAGAAGGTAAATATCTCTAGCAGTGCTTAAGATCACAGAGCAACTTCCTGCAGCAGCACAACTCGGAACTGTGTTAGCGGGCACAGTGTTTCTGTCATTGCTGCTTAGTCAGTTAGCTGGCAAAATCAAGCCCTTGAAGCTTGAAATCTCTAGAAAAGCCATCTTCTAGTCAGCCTGGGCTTCCTGCTGGAACAACTCAGACATGCTCTCTGGACCAGAGATGACAATGTGGTTCACCTTTTGTAGTTTGAGTTTGCAGATTCTAATTAAAAATGCGTTCCTGCTGTGCTCAGCATGGCTTTGACTTTGTGTATGTATTATATGAAAGACAAACATCGGGCTTTGCTATTTATTCTCTGGACTTGGCTTTTCAGAGCCAAAGAAAGCCTAAGAGGAACCTGCAAATGTTTCCATGGATTGAGGCACTGCAGGGTAATTGGATAATATAAAATCCAATAGGGCCTATGTCAGTATGCTTTGCAGAGCATGCCGCTTTCAATTAAAAGGAATCCAACCTATTACCACACTAAAGACTCTTAAGGGATGTTTATTCATCTTGCATCTACCTTTAAGGTAGCTATAAAGTTTGAGATTAACCAAGATATACAAACATATTTTATTAGCATTTTCAGTTCCAATGCCTAAGCTAAACAATGACTATCTGATCCCATTTGGCCAAAAACCCACTGGTGAAATGGTGAGTACCCTATAAAATCAATGCAAAGACCACTGCTAACAGTCCATTTCACATTTCCTGTTCAACTTAAACTCTAGAAACTTTAGTATTTAGATGGGTAAACAGACTCTAGTTTGATGATACCGAAGGTTAATGACAGCTGCAGCAACATGAAGCCCAAGGTCAGCTAACACACTGATAGCACAGCTGGTCTGAGAAGCTAGGTAGATATGTAGGCTGCTAATTTGAACTGAACTCTCCAATTATCCTTGTCCAGCAATACTAAACCAGCTATGAAATGTTTATATGAGGCACATTATCTTGAGTGATTACACTGCAGACATAGTCATCAGTTTTTTATAGTCTGGTAGATAAAAATTCCATGGCCTAATTTGAAAACAGACCAATACACATTTTACTGGACTTTTCATCACGCCACTATGTTCTTTTCACCTTGCTAATTGAAAGCTAACAAGAAAGAACAAGTAATTAAAAAAATAAATTGATCTTTGAGATGAACTACATATATAATTTTTTATCAGTCCTCTAGTTCTCCTTATCTTAACTATCAATGACATCTACCAAGACTGGCAAATGGGACCAACTCATCTCTAGAGAAAGATGAGATCATAGAATCATAAAATTGTTTGGGTTGGAAAGGACCTTAAACATCGTCTAGTTCCAACCCCCCTGCCTTGGGCGCAGGGATACCTTTCACTACAGCAGGTTGCTCAAAGCCTCATCCAACCCGGCCTTGAACACCTGCACGGATGAGGCACATTCACAACTTCTCTGGGCAATCTGTTCTAGTGCCTCATCATTCTCACAGTAAAAAATTTATTCCCAATGTCTAATCTAAATCTATTCACTTTCAGCTTAAAACTATTACACCAGTCCTATCACTATACTTGCTGATAAAAAGCTCCTCCCTAGGTTTCCTGTAGGACCTGTTTAAATACTGGAAAGCTGCTAGGTCTCCCTGGAGCCTCCTCTTCTCTAGGCTAAACAATCCCAACTCTCTCAGCCTCTTTTCATATGGGAGGTGCTCCAGCCCTCTGATCATTTTTGTGTCCCTCCTCTGGACTCACTTTAACAAATTCATGCCCTTCCTGTGATGAGGACTCCAGAACTGAATGTAGTATTCCAGGGATTTCTCATAAGAGCAGAATAGAGGGGCAGAATTACCTCCCTCAAACTGCAACTAATACTTCTTTTGATGCAGCCAAGGCTATGGTTGGCTTCTTAGCTGCAAGCACACATTACTGACTCATGTTGATCTTCTCAAACGCCAGCATCCCCAAGTACATCTTTTCAGTCCTACACACAGAGATCTAAGGGTGTCCTCACCTATGCAGGAACAATGTTGATTGTAATTATCAAAAATAATAGTTACTATGTACTGAAAGGATGGCACCTCTGGGGAGGCCACTGTTGTTCTCAGTACTGTCGGGAAGGCTCTAATGATTGCTCTCCTGGGTAGCTTTTATTCCTCTAAGGAGCTTCACACAAAGAGCACCACAGGGAATTATTGATTCAATTAACTCTACTAGGAAACAAGGCGAAAAACAAGAGCAAGTACCAGAAGTCCCATTAACCCCTCAGAAATGCAAGATGGCTCTAGGCACTTTGTAATTCTGCAGTCATCTGCAGTACCAGCAGATGCCCTTATTGTCCTGCTTCCAGACCATATCATGTTGCAGAAGTTTATGTCCCTCTTAAGGTGTGTTTGCAGGTAGTAGAATTGGAGAATTACTCTTTCTATTGAACTCATGAAAGATAAGTTAAATAATTGTTCAGAGACAAAACAGCAGCAAAATGACAACAGCAGCCTTACACCACTTTTGCCAATCTCCTTACGAACAGAAATTCAGTTTACCTTTATGAAATGTTATAGAAGATGTTTCTATTTTTTACCTTCTAACATTTATTTTGGATTTTAAGCAAAATAAAAATTGGGCCCTCCAAAACTGTAACCATTTTCTTT
Organism: Piaya cayana; assembly: GCA_013389865.1. Classification (NCBI taxonomy): domain Eukaryota; kingdom Metazoa; phylum Chordata; class Aves; order Cuculiformes; family Coccyzidae; genus Piaya; species Piaya cayana. The sequence goes on from WAAB01022412.1 coordinate 196,026, forward strand.
GTAAATCATAGAATAGTTTGGGTTGGAAGGGACCTTAAAGATCATCTAGTTCCAAACCTCTGCCATGGGCAAGGACACATCCCACTAGATCAGGCTGCCCAAGGCCCCACCCAACCTGGCCTTGAATGCCTCCAGGGATGGGGCAGCCACAGCTTCCCTAGGCAACCTGTGCCAGTGCCTCACCACTCTCATCATGAAGCATTCTTACTTATGTCTATTCTAAATCTGACCCCTCCAGTATATACCCACTGCCCCTAGTCCTGTCACTACAAGCCTTTGTAAACAGTTTCTCCCCAGCTTTCCTGTAGCCCCTTCAGGTACTGGAAGATCACTATAAGGTCTCCTCAGAGCCTTCTCTTCTTCAGGTTGAACAACCTGAACTCTCTTAGCCTGTCATTAATAATGAATATGAACTGAACAGCAATATAACTCTACTGTAGGAAACTGAAAAGCCACCTGCATGACAGAACTACTTGGCAGGAACCCAAAATATCATGTCCTGTGTTAGACTACTAGCATCAAATTGGATATTTTTTACTTTGACAAAAAATATTAGATAGGTGTAACTGCAGCTATTTTCAGTTTGGAACAAGGTATCACTTAGTTTCTTCTGTGGTTTTGTAGTCTAGATCTTAAGTCATCTTTTGTGTTTCACATGTAAGATAAAATTACTCCAAAAATCTCATTGGACATAACCAAAGCAATAATGCTTTGATCTCAAAGTCCACCCAGAAGTCTTGGAAATTGAGCTTTGTCTTGGAATTTGGCATATTCAAGAAATCTATTTCTGTTACCTGCAGGTGACAATGCTGTCTCATGTTAGCTGTTTTTTTTCCATTCTTTCGCATTAATGGGTATTACTGCAAATTTGCAAATGTCATTCATTAGTAAATTATAACAAAATCAGTGGAAAACAGTCACAAGGACAAATAGTATTAAATAGTGACTGCAGCAAAACAAAGAAATAAACTAAGTAATCAAAAGGATATTAATGAGAAGTGTATTTTTTTTTCTGATGACCTAGATCACTGCCATTTTAAGTTATGGACTTATTTAGACTCATGTTTATCCTGACTGCCCCACTTTAAGTCCTGGTTTCCACTACAGTTTTCCTCACTTCACTTACTTCAGTACAGACACTCAAAGATATGAAAGCAGCTAATTTCTTAAGAGGCAAGGAGAAACTAAATCAATCATGTTTGTGTATATCAAAAAGAAAAGGAAACGTGCATTCCTAAGAGTAAAGAAAAATAGAGGAGCATACAGAGTGGGAACCAGGCATGAGGTTCGCTTTCTCTGGAGGATCCTGCTTAATCTGGAGTAAACTCTGTATCAGTCCTAGAATTTATGATTGAGATTTCTTAATTTCTGCCAAATCTGGAAAAGGTTATGCTGCCCAGAGTAACAAAACTTTGACTCTTTCAATACTTGTTTATGCTAAGCCAGGGGAAAATCAAGAGAGTTCCCCACTTTTTTTCCTACTACTCAGTGTGTAATTGGATCAGTCCTTGGCTCAGCTACTTTGATTAGATGCTGGCATAATATATTAGTTAGAAAAAAATTCATAGTCATGGATCAGAAAGTCTACAAACACTATTTAATTGTTATCTAAACTAGATGAAGATCATGCAGTAAATTAATCTGGAAATAAAAGTATGTGTGATAAGCTAATCTAATCACTGGTGTAACTAACCTTAACTCCTGTTAAATAGAGATATGTTCTTTTGGGAACTGTCTTCTTGTTCCTGGAATATTTCTGCAAGCCTAGAAAGATAGAATCTGACAATATCTTTCAAATAGCTCTATTTATATTTAAAAAACCCCAAACCTTGAAGAGGAAGAGTCAGAGGATAACTTCTTCACAGTCTCAGAGATAAGGACATTAAGAAAACAATATTTTAAAAATTACAGCAGTCTTTGCCAAAGGAAAACCAAAACCAAAACAAAACCCCCAAATTTCCTTCTGTTATTTTTTTTAAACCCACCTACTATTTTTAGAAAATTTGTTTTGTACTTGTCTCATAAAAGTTATCTAAGTTAGAATAGGTTGCTGTGTAGAGGATATATAGAAGAAAAGAAAAAAAAGGCAGGGTGGCTACTTGGGAATAAGGTAGTAATGATTGTTAACTATATTTCCCAGTCACCTCTGTGGTTGATAGAACTGAAAAGACAGAAAACCTGATAGAAAACATGGGCCACAGCAGGTTATCAAAACTCCTCACAGAAGTCCACACATGCAATGTCCAGGTGTCCCCTTTGGAAATGTAATTCGTAATGAGCACACGTTAATCCACTTAGCATATCTACATTAAAAAAGAGGTAAGAGAAAAGTAGGAACAAGAATGGAAAAGCTATTTGAAATGTAGCCAGTGCTTTTCCCTAATGTAACAGGAAGAGCTGTGCTCTAAATGGGCTTAACAGTGCAGATTTAAAACTTTATCTTGAGCCCATCTCTGAAAATTCCTGGTGAAACTAAAGGACTCTTTCTTAAAACCTTAGCAGATAAGTAGAACACAGCATCATTGGTCCGTAAGGAAGTTCTGATAATGGCTCACATAGAAACAAAGCAACCAGGGGACACAATTTCTTATTAAGCCCTCACTAAGGTCTATGAAATTACTTTAGACTGAGGATAAAGCAGACTGGTGATTATAGTATTTCTCTCAAAAGCTAAAATGGGATGCAGATAAAAATCAGTATACAGATCTAAGAACACATTTCTTAAACAGAATTAGGATACAAAAAATGCACTAGTATATGATTCAATGTTCACTGGAGTTCTCTCAGAGTTCATAAAAATATATTGTTGTGTACACTTTTTAAATCATAAAACTGACTGAATCTTTCATATAAGATTCCTAGCATTTAAATGTACATTTTCTATCTCTAAAACACATTACATTAAGATTTATTTGGCGGTTATCTGTGACAAGTGTAGCTATCACTGCATACCTAAGAAGTAGCCAGTGAATAATAATGGACTAAAAGAAGTTCAAAGAACTTCAACTACAGGTTATAAAGCATGGGAGATGAAAGCATAGGAGCTTATTTTGACTACCTGAATCCTCAAAGATACTGGACTAAGAGAGCAATAGTTTTTTGTCCTGCAGACAGAATAAATATGTAGATTCACAAGATACAATAACTGTGATATCACACTGATGATTCTTTTATGAAGGCCATTTTTAGAGACTGCTTCATTTTCAAGGGATGGGAAGTCAGAGTTAGTATTTTGCTTACTTAAAAGATGACCTTTATCCAACAGAAAGAGCAAGAAATAGAATATAAATGTAAAATATCCCTTGGTTAATTCTTTGTTTTTACAAATATTATCTTTCCTCTCCACCTCATCAAAAGTTAAAAACTAGTGGAAGAAGGCTTACTAATGGCTGAGTGAGTGGCAGAAGCATTTATAGAGATTTTTTCTAGACATATAAGAACTCCTAAGTAGGGTAGAGGTTCCTGATGCCTCTCTATGTGTGAAAATCAAGCAATTCCTTCTTTCAAAGTATCTCTTTCCAGTATGCTCATGGACAGCAACTGAGTTTAGTAGTTCTTCCACTCTGACAGATCCCCTTAACTTGTCCCTGTTCAAAGTGACGAGGAAGGGACAGATAGGATGGCAGAAGCCCTCTTGTCAGAGAAAAACAATTTGCAGAGGAGACTTCATGCAAAGCAAAAGAGAGGACTTCAGTGTTACATGACATTTAATAGTGAATAGAAAAGGATATGGCTTGAAATTTTCAGCTGCACAACAAAAACATAAATGCTAATGGCAGTATTGCTGCATGACTGCATTTTGGGAATGCATTGCTCAGTCTGGTACTCTCAGGACTTGATCTTTTTACAAACATATGATTTTACTTCCTTGGTAGAAGAGATACTGATTACATGGAAAATAGAGAAAGTTGTCTTAGAAATTAGCCATAACATGAGGAATGAATTCCCACAGAAATAAAGAACAAGCACAATCTTGACTCAACACTTCTAATCCCTCCTTAATAGTGTGAACACTTCAGCAATTCCCTTCCACAACAGAACACAATACTAGATTTATTTCCTGCATACGTGATAAGCGATCAACCCATACCCAAAAGGTTTTACAGTATTACTATGGGAAGGACAGCATGAAAAGTGATGGAGAACAGCATCTAACAAGCAATCAACGTGTCTATTACAAAACAAGAAGCACTTTGTGTGTGCAAACCCTATTGTTTACTAGCTAAGTGCATTTATTATGATCCAAATTCAGAAAAGTCTCTAAAGAACCCCTGATTAAGAGTTTCAGCGTATGTTGTACTGTTTTCCTGTTTCAACCCTCATAACAGGAAATAGTTTTGTTGAGTTTTTTTTTAAAGGAATAAGTCATACACTCAGAATGACTGATCCTGACTGTAGAAATTAGGAAACGGCCTGAGCATAGTACTGTTACCAAAGGATTTTTTCCTAGTGACTTCTGAAAAACATTACACCAGAATTTAGTTTTTAGCTATTGAAATGGCATAATGAAATCACTGTCATTACACAGATGTGCTTCCATATTATGTGATTTTTGCGTGACATCATTTTTTTTTGTATTACCTGCCAGCTTGCTCTAACACAGTTTGCTCTATGAACAGACAACATGCCCATAGTGTTGATTTTGTAGAATCTCTTCCTTGCAGTAGCACCTACAACAATTCGTTAAACTCCTTTAAAATTATATTGAAGCTCAGACCACATCCACACCTGCCCATTTGTCATATACCTCTGTGGAGGGCTAAGCATTGCAACATATACCTCCATACAGGCATCTGCATCTGTGGGTGAGAGCTTTTCTTGCTTTCAGACATCTGTGCTTTCGAGTCCTTGCCTACTGAGATCTCATCTGAGCTGGCAGTCTCCCATAGTTTATCCATGCTTCCTATCCAGTCATTATCAGAAGTTGCAGATAAAAGCCACCTGTACTATGCTGACATTAACAGTATCATATACATGTTCCACTTTATTACATTTATGAAACACGTATTAGTCCACTTAGTCACTGCCAACCAGATTCCCACATTTTTCTGAGGTGTGTTTGCACACAGAAAAAAGGCTGATCATACTTGATTTTTCTGATAAAAAATAGATACAGTGGACTATCCCAACCACGCTGGTTTTCATACATCTGCATGAAGGTGAGAAATGAAGTAATGCCCTACTTTTCCCAGAGGATTATTGCTGCTGCTGCTACTCAACTCCCTGTAAATGGGGCAGAAAAATCCTAGGTTCATGTCCCTCCCACTGGCACAAAGCTCAGAAATTGTGTGCTTCTCTCTGATCCAATCCTCACTTACAACTGAGTTTACAGCCATTACCAGCATCTAGTAAGTCTGTTATTCTGGGTCAGGAAATTCTCAGAAATAGGTTATTTTATTCTATGAAAAAAAAAATATATCTAAAACTTGTTTGAAGTTTAACCTCCTTTAGACACTTCAAGAAATCTACAACTAGTTTACTTCTTCACACAATTTTAGTGAAGATGCTACTATTACAAAAGAAAGACATTAATCAATTAGTACTCTTATTTTCTTACACGTATTTTTCTATTTAATTAATGAAAATTAAAGATCTCACCATTATTTAGCATGTACTTTCCATCCATGACAGCGATTACATAAAGGATGAAAAATGAAATGTCTACATGTATAGTTCACTAATAGCCAGATCACTGGAAAAATCTGGAAATGAAGCAGTTCTGAGACCACATAGTGAAGTTTCACTTATTCTGTCCCCTTTTATGTGGGAAACCTTTTGTTATTCTTATGAAAATTGATGTAACTAAAGACCTCAAAGAATCAGTTCATTCCTAGATGCAACAAGTCTCAATTTAGGTTATTTATAACATGCTATATGAAAAATTCCAAGTTAAACAAAAATAAATTCCATTTTAAAATTAAAAAATATGCAAAACCATTTGCTATATGTGATCATGTTTAACTTTAAAAAGTAAGTTTGTGATGACAATGTATAGACTGTCACTAAAATTAAAATAGGCACTCATTGAATCATAAATTTCAAGAAAAATTATTTTTTTACTGATATTAGTTGTATACAATACTCTCGTTTTTTTTAAAAAAAATACTGCTTTTATATAGAAACTCTAATACAAAGTCCAGCCTTTTTAAAATATAAAGTTAATAGGAGATGAAAAGCAATCACTTGTTTTCCTGTATTTCCATTATCAAATGAATATTTAAGCCTCACAAAAGTGGAACAACAGATCTCCACTGGTTTTCAACTTGTAGTTATGAAGGCAAATGTAACAAATAAAACAAACAAATATATACATACATAAATACACAGATGAAGGAAGGAATTCCTTTGGCTTAATCTGCAGGAACTTTCTAAATCTGATATACAGAAATATATATCTGCACAACTTGGAATCTCTATACCAGAAACTGAACTGGATAATCAAAGCTGTGTATTATTATTTATGCCACAAGTATACTAAATGAAAAAGTAATGAGCAAGAAGAAACCAAACAAGAACAATTTGTGTTTTTCTCAAATATGACACACAATCTTGGTTCCTGCACTGAAATAATGGAGACTTCAATACCTCATGGAGATGCAGTCAGTTTGCATACAATTCTTTAAAGCAATGATTTAGAGGGATTTATAGCCAGAGAAAGGAGCTCTGAGATATAATCACTAAGGTAGAAAAACCTAGACTCCCTGGAAGCAGAGGCTTAAATTCTGGCAGGCTCACCTCATCCTTTCATCTTTCAGAGGCAGATTAAATTCTATGTAGTTTAGTATACAGGGGTCCTCCACAAGACTTCTAGAAGAAGTCCTGCCTCCTCTAAGTGTTGTTAAATATAATGTCTTTTTCCTCTGTCTCTCTTTTTTCTTTTCTCTTAGAAATAAGTCTTTGCAACTTGAAATAATTTTTCTAAAGATATTTCTGTTTCAGGCAGCTCCATACCTTCTTGTCTTGAAGGTTTTGAAGATTTATTTCCTTGATTCTCTGTTTTAGTATGACTGATAGACGTTTTCCTGCAGAATTGTTATACTCCACAGGGAGCATTAGCAGAAATCTGGGCACAGAAGAAAAAAAGCATTTTTTCCCAGTTTAAGGTTTGTACTTTTCATTTCTTTAAATTGCCAAAAGATAATTAGACTCACTGAAATCACTTAAATAATATTACTAAGCTACCTTTAAAAAGAAGACACCTCATCAAAAATACCACTAATTATTGACCCTTTCCAAAAAACCTCATATGTACTGAGAAATGGTCTGACCAAATTAATGGCAGTGGCAGAGTTTGAGCTTATTTTTTTTAATAGCTAAAGTTTTTGATACATATTACAAGTAATAATGATTGCACATGTGTGCACTAGGGAACTAATTTAAGCATTTAACAATATCTAATGCATTACACAACCACACATATTTTTGGTAGCTACGTGGTACAGTTTGTCCCAAAGGCCTTTTCATTAATTACAGAAACCCAAAAACACAGCTAATAGGACCCCTGTTAATGTAAGACACGGATTTGTAGTCCTTAGGGTTCTGGGTTTTCCCCTATTAAAAAGAAGAGTAATAAGGAAATAGATTTGTCAGTACTTTACATCTTTATTAATTCCAACTGAGTTTTAGGCATATAAGTAAAATAGTACCAACAAGATAGATGCATAAAGAGAATGGATAATAAGAATTAGACAACCTTGGCTGCTGTTTGAGGAAAAGGAATCACTAGGAATGGATGCAGTGTGAAGAAAGTAGAAATGTAGCTCACCAAAGAGGCACTGGCTTGGGCAAACAAAAGATCAGAAACTTAAAGAGTTCACATCCTCTCGCCAGGGTGCATTAGGTAATACCTTAGTATACAAAGTAACTTGTTTTCCATGGACAGAGAAATAAAACAATATTGCATATGGCACCCAGTCTTCAACTTGATGTTTCCCATATGAAAAGAAGACTTATGTGAAACACCTGTTGTTTCTTTCCTCAAGGGCCTGTGAGTACCAGTACACTAATGTTTCAGAAGGGAAGATATACTTTTAAAATTTACTCAGAGTAACACACCTTGAAGATCTGACTCAGTACTTCTGAAGACAGACATTATACCTTTTTAATAAAAATGGCACTGACAAATTATATGTCAAAACATTGCTTCTCAAGTTTTCTTTTACAAATCAGTCAAGCTGACAAATGTCAGCCCAGTATATGTTTTTCATCCCACTCGAGCCTCCAGCTGTTCAAAACTCTTGGCACAGTCACACCAGGTTTGCAATAACCTTAGATGAAATGGTATTGGTGTGGTGCCTACAGCTCACCTGAAAATCAGAAATCAAGCTGAAAAGTCTCCTCTTGCAAGCTGTGTTGCCTGCAGCTCCATCACCTAGTTGATTACATAGGAAATGGTCAACGATTGCATGTAAGACTTTGAGTCAACACAGTTAACCTGTTAATATAAATTAACATAAGGGACGCAATATCTTCTATAGAGAAATGTAACACTATTAATTTCTTCTTTTCTATTGATCACTAGGATAAGTTTTACAAACGTTCCAACAAAGTAATTACATCTTGCAGTGTATGTGATTCTAACTATTCTCCTGTACACATTGCACCAGCGCATGCTGCATGCCTTAGTTAGGACCAGCATAATTTATTCTGAAACAATAAGCTTGACTCAAAGTTGCCTATTCAAAATACTCATTGAACAGATCTAAAACACTTTGAAAATTGAGGAATCTTATTTTTCCATCACACACAAACAACTGATAAATTAAATACATGCATAAATACAATTTATGATATTGAGAGTTGCTATATCTTAGGGAATCAGCCCATAGCACCTTACTGGATAGGATCAGGTCTGCATTAGTGTCCCAATAAAATGCAGACATTTTCCAGAAGATACGCTCTGGCATGAAAGCATAAGCATTGTCATTCACCCAACACTAGGAAAATCAGCAGTGACCATCTTACTAAAGGGGACTGTGAATATCCTGGCTTTCATGCACAAGTGATTCACTGTGCCCAAGAACTGAAAATAAAGCTTAGCTTTTTAATCACTTATTCCTCTGATGTCTAAAATGGAAAAAAAGGTTGAAAAATCCCAGGGAAAAGCTGAAATGTGAGTTCTTTGTTTGGACCAGTTCCTTTCCTCTTACAATCTCTGCTTCAAAGCAACATTGATTACCAACTGCAGCTGGACTGACACCTCCACTGTGATATCTTTTATCATTTGTATTCTGATAGCAGCAACCATCCCATCAGACCAAATACAGTCCCCAGAAAACTCATAGGCTAAATGAGAAAAATAGAAAGAGATAGCTAAAATTTATATAAATACAGTATGTTTTACATTACAGATATGTGTTAAAAAACAATTTTATACATTTAAGTAACATAATACCTGACTTTAGTACTGCAGTCTTTCATTTTCACTTATTCAAAACAATAGTAGCAAAAGAGTACGATTTTGAGGGGATATTTCAAAACAGTCCTATAGCGTCATAAGACAATATGAAAGGCACAGATGTGAGATGAGATTGTTATTCAGAGTCATGTAACTACAGACCAGGCAAGCTGCTATATGTACAAAAGGATAAAAATATTATTTAATGAAAATTTTGAACATTTTAGAGTTAGGACTGCTGCCCTCCCACCCCACTTCTCCAGTGTTTGCTACCAACCTGAATTTCTCCAAGGGCTTTTGTTTCTTTTTATGATCAAGCAGTCAGCCCTGAAAGTTCAACCTGAATTATCTTGGGATGTTGCATTTTAGTGAGCAATAAAAGCATGCATTTACCTACAAAAAGATGGACTTCCATTGTACAAGACTTTCAGATTTTTAATGAGGAACTACATTTTTATTCAGTCTACCACAAACCATCCCAGCCAGAGAGCTAAATAAAATATGTGGTGATATATGCATATACATTTATTAAAACAATAAAATTATTCTTTACTAACTTTAAGGTTGGTGGAAAGGGATAGGAGACAAAGTAGAAAAAAAACCATTTAATCATATTGTAATTTAACTGCATAATGAAAACTAGTTTTGAATAAATTTCATAGAATCATAAAATAGTCTGGTTTAGAAGGAACTTTTAAGGCTCATCCTACCCCCTGCAGTAAATAGGGCCACTATCCACTAGATTGGGTTGCTCAGAGCCCCATCCAGTCTGAGCTTGAATGGTTCCAGGTATGGGTCCTCTGCCACCTCTCTGGGAAACCTGTCCTAGTGTTTCACCGTCTTCATTGTAAAAAATGTCTTCTTTATATCTAGTCTGAATCCACCCTCTTTTAGTTTAAAAGTATTACCCCTTGTTCTATCACTATAAGCCCTGGAACCTTCATGGAACCTTCTCTTCTCTAAGCTAAACAACCCCAACTCTCTCAGCCTTTTCATCCTTCTGACCATTTTTGTGGTCATCCTCTCAACCTGCTCCAATAGATCCTTGTCTTTCCAGAACTGGATGCAGTACTCCAGGTGGAGTCTCATGAGAGCAGAGTAGAGGGGAATAATCACCTTGATCAACCTGATGGCCACATTTCTTTTGCTGCAGCCCAAGATGCTCAGGCTGGCTTTCTGGGTTGTGAGCACACGTTACCTACTTGCATCCAGCTTTTCATCCACCAACACTCCCAATTTGGAGAAAGTTGAAAACAATACAGAAAAACTCAGATCAATTCCTACTTGACAAAGTATAGTAAAATTCATTACTTCTATTGTTTAGCACATGGTAACTACAGTAGGAACAAAAACTAGTTATTAAAATGCATGCAAGTAGTACTGCAGAAAAAAAAAATTATCAAACAGAAAGGAAAAGTTAACATTTCCTAAGGATATACAATGAAACTACAAGCTTATGTAAGCCTTAATGAAAATCTTAGAAAGCATACTGAAGTAATTTCTTTAGTCACTTTTGTGACTAAGTCTTCTTACTTTTTTCATAAAACTTTTAGATTCTGAGACAACAGAAAACATGTCTAAGCTCTGATATTTTATACTACCTTTTTTCCCCCTCAAGGTTTATTCAGTCTAACATTAAACTCTCCAGTCAAGAAAGGTTTTATTTAATCCAGTGTTAGTTTTAATTACTGCCTTTTGAAAGTGATCTTTACAAAAAAAAAACAAAACAAAAAATAAAAACTAGGGGAAAATTTGTGCATGGTTTCTTTCTTTTTACATCTCAGTATCATTAATATTTAGCTGTAAAGACTTATTTTTCATTGAAAAAATATTTTTAATCACTTAATTTATATGAAACATAAAACTTGACTTAGACTTTAAATGGAGATTAATTTGAAGTTAGTGATTGGTTGAAAGCTGACCCTAAAGTGGGAATAAGTATTGCATATAGGACTGGTCTGCTTCTACTGTACAACCTGGTTCAGCTTCTGTAAGCATATATGTGCTTAGACTATTTTTACAGATTCCCGTATTGAAAACCCATCAATATTAGAGGAGCTCTGCACTACAGATTTATTACCTTCCACGCTATTAAGAACAGTAAACTGATTTAGTTCAGCCTGTATGGTCTCTTGTCACAAGGTGAAAAAGGAAAGTGGAATAAATCACTCCTATAATTAGATAGTTCAGTGAGGTTTTCCAATATCTTCCTAGTCACTCTTCTCCTGGCAGTCACATTATCTTCATATGAAGTGGAATTTGCTATCAGGATCCCATATGAAACTGAATAGGCATAAATTAATAGCAAGTAAAGAAAGGAAACTATATGCATACCAGCAAATATCATGTACACACATGCACAAACATGTATGATCTAAAATCTGTAGATATCAAAATACACACATGCATATATATGCATGTACATAAGTATGTACAGCATCTCCTCTCTGCCTCCAAGTTACATTTATAAAGTAGGGAGTGTAATGGATTCTCTTGCTTGTGCTGCAGTCTCTGCTCAAAAGTTACCCTTCTGAGCATCCTGGAAAAAGCAATGTGAGTGGTTTGGATGAGCAGACTCTGAAACACACCAAGAGAAGAAAGACTCACATGCTGTGATTTTGAAACAGAACTTCAGGCTGGTTTAGAGTCTGAGTTCCAATATGAATTTGATTAAGTTGAATATGTGTGCAACAGCGATGCTAATCTTCTGTGAGACACTGATTCTCAGAGGGTTAGTCACCAGGAATAAAGCTATTCAGAAATGAAAGAAGATAGGCAAATAAAACTAGTGATCTACTGAACAGAAGGGCTTGGCACACAAAATGGGAAAAAAATTACTCCTGTTACAGTGACAATACTTCTAATTATATATAGTCAATGAAAAATAAGTTATTAGAGAGAGAAAATAAAATACTGCCAATTAATGGAAGCAATATACTGCTCAAACTTAAATGAAGTATTTTTCCCTCGAGGATTTTACCGTACTATTTTATTTAGCTTAATGTAATTTAAATTATAAACAGAATCATTTTGTAAGCCCCTAGAGAAATGTATTTTACTTATAATGTATTTCCTTTGAAGTGGTGATGAAAATTGTGCTCTTCCTCAAGTCTGTATCTCATATACCACCTACTGCTGCAAACTAGTCAGTCCTCACAAGTTAAACATGATGTGAAGTACGTGACAAGAAAATCCAAGGCTTTTTTTAAATGCCAGAGGAAATAGAAATATGTTATTTATTCCAAAAACTAATAGACTTTCCTCTGAAAAAAGGTATTGAAAGATCTTTGCTAGTAAAAGCTATGCTATTTTTCAAAAGGAATGGAATAATCACACCACCTGAGTTTTTAATGTATGTAACAAATAAGAATTGTTTTAATGTATGTAACGAAAGAAGAATTGTTTATACTATCTCCTGGAGGGAGCTTCAGTAATTATATTGTGTATACTTAAATTTAAATATGTAAATATTTCCATCTTTCATTAAATCACAAATCCCCAAAAAAATTCCAGTATTAAAAGTACATTTTCTTTCAGGATGCAAATTACAAATAACAACTTTGTGTCACCTTTTTTCCTCCAAGTAATTAAAATAATCAATTCATTAATATGCAAATATGAATGAATAAATTGAACCTCAGCCTATGTTCTCTTCTCATCATCAACAGACAAAGAGGGAATTTCCTCTAGAAAATTAATTTCTGGCACTAATCATCTATTTAAAATATAATAGTATACTATATTTTGTCCTCTTGGATGAAACATTAACTCAACATGTTAGCCATAAATATACAATGGTCTAAGTTGCAATGCTTCTTCTGAAATAATGTCAAGCTAAGACACTTCAAAGGAACTAAGCAAGTAAGCAATCTAGGGCTGGGCTGATAGTGCAACTGCTTACAGCATGGACTCAGGACAGTTCTCATTAACTCTGCCTTAAAGGTTTGAATCATTTTTCAATGGATAATGATTAGGAGCAAATATTTCTGTGTCACTTCTCTAAAAAACAAACATCAATGCTATGGACTTAAAATTTTGGTTAAGTTAGTAGATATTATCAATATCTCAAACTTTCAGGTAGATGTTTAAATATGGAAAAATATTTTTAGGCATGTTTATGACTATATGGAACAAATATGAATGAATTTGAATGCATTCAATTTCTTTTAAATAATTAACATGCAAATACTACTGTACATTTCCCCTCGCCCTTGAATCAGGCATTATCTGGTTCCTATTTGCAAGTCACACCAATTGTGTTAGTATTTGTACTCTTACAGAGCTGGCCTGTACCACAACCTTTGCAGACTTTGCTAAAAGCTACTACAACGCAAGTATTACTTGTGTTAAACGACAAATGCATGTCACAATGACCATTACCCTTACATTTGAGGCAAGATTTTAACATTCTGACAGCCCAAATGGCTGAGCTAATGCACCTTTTCTAAGCAAAGTGATGCTACTACTCTTGACTAATGTAATGTGTTCAGATGAACTGACAAATTCTGTCTAATGCATTGCACATTTATGTGTAGGAAAACACATTATTTTATTATTTCTTTATACATATAATCCCTTAAGAGGTAGCATGACAGTGTGGTGTAGATCTAAACCAATCAATTAGATTTATTTGCATGAATGGCTTTGTTATTGTTAATTTAGTATCAGAGAAAAAACAATATTAATTTCTGTCTTTCAGAAAACTTTGTTGCTGTATTTCTTGCAGACATTACATGGCTTGATGCTTTAACCCTTTAATTTTTGCTTACTGTTTCCCCACTATAACATCAGAGTCTAAATAATACATGTTTATACAGAGAAAGAGAGAGATGTGGACTGTAACAAAATTTGCAGAAGTTAATTATATTAATTCAGGTGTTTTCTTTGTTCCATTTAGGCTAAAACTGAATAGAGTTCAATTCCAGTCCCTTTGGGCTACTCTGAATTTTGGCACAGAGTAAAACATTTCCTGCCAAGGAATAGTTATGCCACTAATTCCTACAGAAAAGGGATTGTCCTCAGACTCAATACCCTCTCCAGCAGAATAAATACCTTTTCAGATTGCTTTCCTATCTGTCAGTTACAGCTGGGGAAGATTCTGGATACTCACAACAGGAAGCATGAATCTCTCCTCCAACCTAGAACTAGCAACCCACTTATGAGTTGTGACAACTTAAATTTATCTACTAAACCAGAAAACTTGTGTTTTCAGTATTTTCTTAATAGAAAATCTCTTGTCTGAAAAAGAAAAAAAAAGAACAACCAAACTCACAACTTTTCACCTTACAGAAAATACCTGAAAAAAAACCCACTTAAGTAAAGCTGGAATATGGTCAATACAACATGAAAGGCAAAACCAACTGTAACTGAAAATGGCCAACAGTGTAACTGTGCTAGATATCATGTTCTAATTTCAGGATATGAAAGAAGGGGTAAACATTATTTCAAAATTCATCTGAAAAATCTACCCTAAGTATGGAAGCTATATGGAATATTCATAAAGTAAGCTATGAAAATGCCTTCCTGAGAAGACTTGGCTAGAAAGTTTCTCCTGATAGAACTGAGTGACTGAAATTTCAAGACACTCCAGAAACAATCACAATAACTGTCAGTGCCACAGTCACTAAAGCAAGTATGTGAGGAGAATGTTTTCCGTGTAAAGACAGTGTACTAGCATGAGTAGAAACAGGCCATCAAATCCACTGCTACATATCCGTGTTTACAGTTCAATTCCATGAAATTATAAATGCAAATGAAAGTGGAATATGCAATGAATATAAAGGAAGCACCAGCTATAACACAGACATAAACACTGCAGCCTACCAATTAATGTAAATTCTTTTAAATCCACCACAACTGAGACATAAAACAGTGTAACGTACATGGGAGAATGCAGTCAAGTGATAATGAATACTGGTAATTTAATCAGAACAATTTAGTGCTTTGTCTAGGTTTACTCTTCAGAGGGAAATGACTTGTTGAAACTAAATTCCAGAAGCACATCAAAACCAGAAGGGAAAACACACTTTTTAATAAATTGAATTTCGCTTGTTGGATTCTCACCTCTACTACAGGAAGACTGAAATATTCTGCAAGGAAATCCTGGAAGTGGAATATCAGCTACATTTTTTATTTTGTCTGAAACTCACTGAAAACTTGGGTGTTTTTGCAGAAGCTTAACGCAATAAACAGGTATAACAGAAGACATCTTTCTCCTGATTGCCAAGACCATGATACTGCTCTATTCTTAAGACAAGCATAGAGGTTCACTCACGTAAACCTGTTCAGCCTAGCTCTTACCCTCTTATTCTGCTAGCTGTGCAGCTGTAGTAACAAGAAGGTCAAGGTAGGCCAACCGCTTGAGAATTTATTCAATTTCTCCACTGGGTTTTGTGCCTAGCACAAAATTTGCATCACTGCAGCTAACAATTAAAGTTCACTTACTTAGATCACTGTGGTGTTCCCAGATGTGGCAACGAGCCCAAACACATTGTGACTTACGATGGTCTACAGTTGTGTGTCGGTTGATGATAAAACACATGACAAATGTATAGGACCATAATAAATCATTTTGCAGTTCATAAATCCTAAAAGACTCAGACTCTGCAAAGTGAGCACTGTTGCCAAAAATAGGTTGTTTTGTGATACGTTGCACACTTGTAAAGATATAAAGTGAATATACATGTTTCTTTGAATTTTACCTACATGGTCCAGTGAAGAACATCAAAGCAGCTACTTGGATCAGGCACTGTGTAGTTCTGTGAACTCCTCTTTTGGAAACAAAACTGGTAGCATGTCAGCATGTAGGCTGTGAACAAAAAAAGAAGACAGAAGAATAATTATTAAAATAGATAAAGGACAGGTGGGGGAGACATAGAAATACAAGCCAAAAGGACTTCTTTGGACCAATAAAAGACAAAAGTTTTTAATACTTTCTAATCTTCCTATTGCTGAATAATATACATGTATATATTTAAATCTTAGAGACCTAGCTGAAAAGAGAACAATTCAAGCATGCATCTATCACAGATCTGCAGCACTGGAAATAAGATGGCAATTGACAAGCCTTTGGGCTGCTCACACCTACTGCCAAATGGCTATGTGTGATCACAGTATTTTTAGATGATTTTTCAAACCCACTGACCAAACTGGAGTGAGAATAAAAATTTCTCCAAAGCAGCACAAAAAGTATGCAGCTGAGTCAGCAAGGGAGCTTGTCTGGCCTGTGCCTGGAAATTGGCACCTCTAGGCACAGCAAGAGATGGGATCCTGAACCTGTCTAGACCTCAGGAGCAGCTCGACATGAGAGCAAAAGTAAGAATGGGGCTCTCATTTTCTTCCCCAAACCATGCAGTCTCTCAGGCTAACCAATTCAGGAAGCTGGCTTGGAATACTACTTTTCATGTAAAATATGTAAAAAGTTACAAAAATAACCCCCCTAACGTATTCTATGTATTATGTTTTTAGCTTATGTTTAATATTATGTTTAATATTATGTTTAATATAGTGTTGCTATTAAAAGTTGACATAAGTACAGAGGAAGAAAAAATAACAATAATTAAAACCTAAACAACATACTTGCCTCTGCAAAAACTGCAAATTCCTTAAGTCAGAAGCGCAGGAGAAGGATTAGCCACTAATGACTATGTTCCATTTCATTATACATAATTAGTGCCAAGTAGAACCATCTGCCAGTATTATCCAATTTATTGCATGCCATTGCAGCCTAAGGCTTCAAGACCCCTTTGAATAACTTAAACACAGAAGAGTGGTACTGAATCAACAGATGCTCCACACGTTCACTCAATGTTTCAGCCTTTATCAGCATGCCAAGGGATTTCACTCCCAAGTGTTATAAAAAGAAGGTAGCAGACCAGAGAGAGAACACACTGGTTATGCTGGATGCTGAGTTTCTCAGGAAGAAAAAAAAAAACAACAAACAAAAAACCAAATACAAAACAAACCACCACCACCAAGGCTGAGATTATCAACAAACAAGACTGAAACTACACTCCATTTTCAATATGGAAGAAAATACAAATTTACTACCCATGTACATTTCTGCACATCAACACGGTACTTCTAACACAGCTCTGATACAGCATTAATCATGAAGGTTTCCCCCTCCTCTTCTCACTATCCTGAAAAAGTCACTCCCTCTATTAACCCTGCACAGCCAAGAGCACAATGCATTAGAGTGGAAGCAAATCTGAACACATCAAATGAAGACAAGAGTAGCTGAAATTGCAAGAGTAAGTGGAAAGGAAGAACATCAAATGAAATACAGCCAGGAAAGAAGGAATATGCATTATTAGTGTTACAAACGATGCCATGCAGTTCTTAACTGGAAGGAGCCTGGATGTCTCAGTGTGACAAACCCTTTCATAAAAGCAGCCTTTGATAACCTCGCAGCCCAGGTCAATATTTAGATGAGAGAAGCATGTATTTTCCAAGGCATTTCTTTGTGGAGCTGTTACACTGCTCCTCAGTCTATTCCTGCCACTGCTCCCAGACAGGCAATGCACAGGAAGGGCAGCACAAGGAAATCTGACTGTACAGTGGAAAGTCACAACACTCAGAAAAAGGCAAGGAGCAGGCAGGGAGCTCATGCACTACATTTAACTGCCTCCTACGTAGAAGGGTTTTTTACTTGTTAAGTGAGACTGAAGCTCTATAAGGATGTTATGGAGCCTTCAGTGGGAGACATTGATTTTTCAGCTCAGGAAGGATGGCTCAAGATGGGTCAAAACAGCAGCTCTGTTTTCAGTATTTCATTCCAGTGATGCAGAAATTAGTAATTCATAATTAGTAATTACTGGTGCAGCCTTTGTAATTCAGCCATCTATTAAAACTATAATTTGAATAGCATGTACAAATTATTGTTAAATAAAGGTCCCTAAAAGTCCATGGTGGAATTACATACCATCACACATAAAACAACAAGAACACTTAAAAACTCTTAAAAAACTAATTGTTAATAATTTTTTATATAGAAAGTATAAAGGATGGAAAGTATTTCTCATTCACAATATCAATGTAGAAAAATAATTTTTAAAAATCTGTTTCATGACCAAAGCCAGTTTAAAGTCACTTTTACACTTTTAAGAGTGCAAAACAATTGAAAGAGGAAGCCTCATTTAAGTTATTTGACCCTGCTTTTAGTTGAAAAATCAGTTTATTGCAATTAAATAAGGAATTTTAATAATGCTTAATAATTCTCATATCAAGTTATTACATTTTTAGTTAGCAATAAACTAATTCCTCATAAAATTAGCTTCTCAAGCTATTCTCAATAAAGAAATTTCTTCCCTGTAATTTTCTACTATATTTTAATTTTATGCCATTACTATCAAAAATCCAGTTTTACTCCCCTAAGTGTGCAGATTGTGACTCAGAACTTTGAAATTCATTGACCCAATTTAAGAGAAACTAACACTCCTTAAATAAGCTCGTGCTCTTTGTTTATTCAGCCACAAAACTAATAAACTCTATGAAAAGCAATCAAAACCAGTTAACTATTCAGGTGTGCAGAAGAACAAGGTCCATTTGAAGTAACTATGTTGAAGTTTTATACACACACCTTTCCACCTTGTTTCAATCTGATTCCTTTAGAAGAGAGAAAGGCTGTTACTTGACACAAACACTTGGAGATAGATGTTTATAGGTATTGTGAGAGTGACCTGCAATAGACATCATTACATGTGGTTGCTAACCTGTTAAGTACCCAAGATTAAATCAGGGAAAATGAAAACCTGTTTGATTTGCACTTTACACTTGCAAAACATTGGTTTGAACCATTCTTCTACATTAAGGAACAAGGTTCTAGAAAATCCTATAAAAGAGATGGAAGGAGGTACAGACCCATTCTGCCAACTTGGACTTCAAAGATAAACTGATGTCCTATGGATATTATAGACACCAGCTATAAAGAGAAATCCTTCCCATATTGTGCAAATGTCAACTGAGGGCACACTGAACTGAATAATCTTCTGCATTTCTGAGGTTGTAGCAGAAATTCCATAAGGGCAAATTAAAAGGACAAATTCACCGTCACACAACAGTTATCCAACTTGCTCAATTTTTATTTCTTCAAGATGACTGAAAAGAGTAATTTTTTGCCTTTTTCATCCAGTTCAACTGAGGGAGAAATTAATGATCAGCATCTTGAATTTAGGCAATGTTCTCAACAAAGAGATGTCAATTCACAGAACTGACTCAGCCAAATCTGTTTCAGCTGCTGAGTAACTAGAAGGCTTCATTTAGTTTTCAGGTTCTGAGGAGTACGGTAAAACAAAATGCAGACATTTCAGGTATTACTTTAACTTCTTAGTCTTATATACGTCTCATAAATCACTCAGTCTAGACATAACACATTTGTTTCACTCCAGAATAGTGACTTCAGCATTTTATTGGCAAAGTTGAGTGGCTATTTTGGAAATAGTTAGATCTGCTTGGCGTAAAGGTGTCCAACTCAGGTCAGTTCACATACAAAGCATCACATAAGTGCACTACAGTGTCTGAATATAATCAGCAGCATAAGTAGTCAGGAAAAAGATAACAGCGGGAAAAACTACTAGGAGGGTAATTCAGTTTTACTGCTCTTTATTACTTATATTTTCTATGTATCTGATTTAGAATCACAAAAGCATTTTAAAATTTGAGAAGTGATTACAATCTCTCTTAGATCTTGATTCCTTAGGGTGCTTACTGATGCCTGACTTCTACCACCTCTGTTTTTTAGAAAAAAAAAGATTTTTTAAACCAAAGTTTGTTAAATGTCATGTATAATTTTACATAACACTACCAGACAATAGTGGCTAAACTGACCAAACCAGAAAGCTCATCAGTTATCAGCATTAATAATTTAGGAAGTGGTCTCACTAAACTTTAGATATGTGTACAGTTACAGCCATCTATCCATGAACTGTGCAGGAAAAGCTGTGTGGTCAACACAGGAAAAGCTGCCACATCAAAGGACCACTCGACTAAGCTGATGTATTGTAGTTGTTGGCCTAGGATGAGATGAAGTAAGCCTTGGGAGTACATAATGTCCTCTATCCATTACACAGCACATCTAAATCTGTTTATTTATATACATATATATATATATATATATATATATGAATGCAGAAAAAAATACATAACCCTTTTCATGGAAGACAACCTCATCTGAAAAAGATGTCCTGAGCAAACACATAGCTCCGTTTCGTCCATACAGAGTTTCACTATTAAGAACTACTTGAAAGTTTTAAGACATTCATGATCCTTTTACTGACTGCCTTTTCTCCACCTGTCACAGTAACTGAGAAAGAAGTTTCCCCTTCCAGTGGTTTTCAGTGTCATTGATTACAGGAAAAAAAAGAGTTAAAAAAATCTCACAAAACATAAGAAATTTCAGTATTTCATGAAGTATTTGGGTATGACTTATGTACACAAGATACATTGTCTGGTGTGTTATATCTGAGGGAGTGGGAAAGCATAAGTTTTGAATTATCATAAGTCAGTTAAATGCACCGTGAGTAATATGGTGTTTTATCAGCTGGAAGCAGATGGACTTTCCTGAAAAGGAATGGTAAGTCTGTTAATGGAAATGTGCTGCCTGTCTGCTGGGGTGCTCAGGAAATGTCCTGTAATTTGGTTTTCCTAAGTATGCCTTCTAGGCAATAGAGGAAAATCTCAGTAATCATTAATTTCTTTCTAAACTCCATTCTGTAAAAAGTATACACAAAATTACTCAACAATTACCTTAATGAAACTTTGGATGGAAAAAAAAATGTGGTTAATGAAGATGTTTATAAGCACAGGGAAGAGAGAAACTGTTGGTAAGAGGTGCAATAATCACCTACTAATCCACTCTTACATCAAAAGAAAGTTAACAGTGTGCATAGGCAAACCTTAAACAACCCCTAAAATGAACCCAGACAGTGGCTGCAATGCAGCTTTTATATTCAAACATATAAAATTATGTCTCTAGGCAAAGAAAAAAAGGTGTTGAAATATTAGATGTTCAACTCCCTCTACACCCAAAAGTTACAGACACTACTCAACAGTTGTAATTACACGTACCGGAATTACATCACTTTATCCAAGAAGTTTTACCAAATATATTTGTAGTGCTGAAGAAATCACTTTATTTCCTCTTCTTTTAAACTAAAGAGTAATTTTAAATCCCCAGTAAGGAACTCACTGTTGTAAAACCACCAGGGAGTGAAAGAATGACCTGAGGCCAGGGCCACCCAGCCCATAAACCCATCAGCGCTAAACCTGCAAGTGGCCCTGTTGGGCTGATGGCCTGGACAGTGGGAACCAGTCTGGATTTAACATGAATTGCAGCTCCTTGTTGAGCAGGCAGCTTCCTAGGTCTTGGGGACAGGACCCTGAGACACTCAGATGGAGGCATCTGCACCATCTCCTGCAGCTGCAGTTTTTCCCAGGCATTCAAAGGACGTGATGCTATCAGTGTTCCCAGGAACAGGAAAGAGGCTCCTACATGGCCTGGAGACATTTGGGCCACAGCAACCCCATATAACACTACATGGTCGGGTTAGAGTAGCTGGAAAAATTCCCAGCAGAAAATGACACGGGGGTGTTGAGAGCTAACCGAACATAAGCCAGTAGCATGCACAGGTGGTCAAGAAGGTCAATAGCATCCTGGCTTGTATCAGAAATGGTGTGGTCAGCAGCACTAGGGAAGTGATCATACCCTTGGACTCAGCATTGGTAAGGCCACAACTCTAATATTGTGTTCAGTTTGGGGCCACTCAATACAAGAAGGTGCTGAAGTGTATCCAGGGAAGAGCGTTGAAGTTGGTGATGGGTCTGGCGCACAGTCTTATGAGGACCAGTGGAGGGAACTGTTTTGTTTGGAGAAAAGAAGTGTTAGGGGAAAACCTTATTGCTCTTCACAACTATTTGAAAGGAAGTTGTAACAAGCTGGGTCTTCGTCTCTTTTCCCAAGTAACAAGAAGAAAAAGCCTCAAGCTGCACCAAGGGAGTTTTAGATTGGATATTAGGAATAACTTCTTCATTAAAAGGGTTGCCAAGAATTGGAACAGGCTGCCCAGGAAAGTGATTGAATCAACATGCCTGAAGGTATTTAAAAGATGCGTAGATGCGGTGCTTAGGGACATGGTTTAGTGGTTGGCTTGGAAGTGTTAGGTTTATGGTTGGACTCAATTATCTCAAAGGTCTTTTCCAACCTTTTCCAATTCTATGATTCTCTGAGAAATGCATGGCAGCACTAATGCAACCTCCAGTGCAAATATCACTTTAAAAGATTCAATAAAATCATCTAACAGACCTTGGATTTACCTCTGATTTGGGTCTCTATGCCCAGGCTGCTCCATGCTGGGCACAGCCGGCTCCAGTGGCTCTACTGCAGGGCACGGCACAGCCCCACAGCCCTACTGGTGGCACCTCAGGGAAAAGATATTTAAAAAGGAGCAAAACACTGTCTGTCAGTCCACACAGGAGCAGGGCGGACGTGCCCTGAAGGACTTGCAGCACACAAAAAGCCCAGGCTGGAGAGGTTTTAAATAGAATTTCTCATTGCTAAGAATGCAAATAATTTTTCACTATTTTTCGGTGTTATTGTGGTCAACCGCAAAGGCATCAGATCTGAGGATCAAAAACGGAGAGAACTGCTCACTGCAGGGACATACTCCTGCCTCTCTGTGGGGGAACATCATAAATAAACTTTACATGCATTTGCTCATGTCCAAAAATCTGCTAAGCATTGTAGATAACTTGCAGTGTGGCTTTCTATGTAGCTAAGTTATTTTTTATTATTTTTTAAAAACATTTTTATTAATTTTGTATTAAATTACTAAATAGAACTTTGGTATCAATAAAAGCAGCTCAGTCATTTCTTTCCCTATCACTATGTTGAAATTTGTGTGAATGTTCATACAAACTAAAAAGCTCAATAGATTTCGCCTTGTGGGGAGAAGGAGGAACAAAAAAGAAAGAAATGATATGTTGCAAGATAACCTTAACAGGAAACCCTTGTGCCATGCCACATTTTGTCATTACATTCACAATTTAATCAATAAATTAGATTCCCAATATTACAAAGTATACTATGTCATACCAATGCCCATACTTTACTAAAACTAGACAGACAACCCAGTGGAAGTATCCAATGGCTTTCCTATCATCATGTAACTCTTCCACTCAGATAATATAAGTTTGGGTTTGAACAGAATTTATTTAATTCCAACTATTGGAAAAAGCTTGCAACTGGTTACTACTACAAGGCAGTAGTAATAAAATTTGTTGTTGATATACATCTACTCCGATGGGTTAAGATGAGAAAAATACTGTAAGTAACTCCGAAAGTATATAGACTCAGTTGGTGATACATGAGATTAAATTCTAATGAGATGTATCTATGAAAGGAACAAAATTACCTACACTACCAGGAAAAAGAATTGGTATGGACCAGAAGCTCTGTGCACTGTATGTGGGCTTTGACTTCCACAGGCAATTTCATAAGAACAGGCACTTCTGCCTGTTTCACTATAATTACTCCTGTGTTGCAGCACTGCTTTGCTATTCCATGATTTTACAGGTCATTGTAATAATGGAAGTGCTGTCATCTATAAAAAATGTAAAAGCACACATTTACCTTGAGAACTGAGAGCAACCCCAGTCGTATCTTACAGCTGGGACAAACATGCTTTTTGCCTATATACATTTCCTTTCTCTATTTCAATTTAAAACAGAGAGTGGTAGTATTGTTTCTATACATTCACAGTAGAAGTTACGTGCCCTAAAGGATAATGATTTTTTTCCCTTCTACATACAGTTTCCACAATGAAGCTTTGAGAAGCAAAGAAAATGACTGGATTTTTTGATAGATGGTATAGGTGGAGATAACTTATATTTTTAAATATTAAAGAAAAATAACATGCCTCAGTAGCAGATACCTCTTTAAGCCAATAATTAAATTTGGAAGTAAGAAGAAATGTCCCCAGGTTAGACTAGCAGGGACTGTTGGTTTGGATATTGTTTATTATTGCTTTTCCCTGGAATATGGGCTATATTGTCTTCCTTACAAATATGTTTTATTTAATATAATTTCTGATTCTGCAGGCACTTAAGCTGTTGTGCTTCATTTGGACATAATGGCCTTCATTTCTAATACTTTTTTTTTCCCTAAGAAATCTTGTAATTGTGGATTTTGACCTTTTATTTTAAATCATAAGTTACATGTAAGATCTTCAGTACATATCAGCAAGCTGTTCTGTGAATCTTCTGAACTAGACATTTAGTGAATAATTGCAATATTGAGGGATAATCCTTAAAAACATAGGTGCTTCCATTCCTATGGCACACAATCACATTAGCTTTATGATTCTGCTGAAGTAATGGAATTCAAAACTTAATAACAGTATTAAATTGCATAATTAATTTAGAGGCATTAAAGCACACCAAGATGTATTTAGACAATCAAAGCACACCAAGATGTATTAAGGCAATTAAGATCTTTAGCAACATTGCTGTATGACAGTTACTGCATCTGGAAGGCAAAACAACATTAGTATACAATCAGCCCAACCACAGGCCCTTACCCTGGTACGGTACTGAATTACTTAATAAAGGCTTTACAGACAAAAATTCTGTGATCATCTTCATTGGGTTCATGAGTCAAGGAAGGTCCCGATTTTTTATAAACTAACAATGAAATTACAGAAATTATGTATCTTGTTGACATTACAGAAAATGCAACAAAGCTCAGTTATTTTTCTAAATGCAGTAAGAGGAATAATGTCAAAGTTATAGTTAGAAACCCCTAAGACTGAGCTCAGCTCAGACCTCAGGGAGGTCTTGCATCAGTATAATACAATGAAATGCCGATGTAGAATACCCAACAGAACTAATTATGTTGGGTTGTTTTTTAACTCACAGAAAATGGGCCAGTATAGGTAACTTCTGAACTAACTGCCTTCAGGAGGAATACTACTCAAGTGTTATGAAAATAACTACATCAATTCTAAGAAACACTGCGTCTTCGGCAATATCCCTTTGCTCAGTTTCCCAGAGACATAAGGAATGTCCTGAAGAGCACTGTTGATACCATGTAATGTAACAACTTATTTTAGTCTGATGTGAATCACTCCTTGCAGCAGCCTCTCTCCATGATCATCGGAAAAAGCCCAATGGCTAGTTCAGATTAAACATGGAACATCGAGACAGATAACTTTAGGCAAGTTGGATTCTACCCAAAACTAAGTCAAGAGTCTAAATAAAAATCTGGCCTTTTCCTTCAGTGATACAGTCAAGATCTGGAGATTTTGCAAGCCAGCAAATATCACCCTCTTCACAGCCATCTGAAAATGGTCTGAAATCTATTGATTGCTATATTAAACTTCTAAAGGTTATATCAAGTCTGCTAAAGATACACACCTTACTCAGTAATAATTCCTATATTTCTACCTGATTTGTCTGGCTGTTGTTTAGTTCACAACATTTCTGAACAAAAATCTATACATTCAGAACATCTGAGAAAACAACTTTGATGTCACATACATGAATATTTAATGTTTTAAACACTGTTAAATGTTGCAGATCTTGCAAATATGTGTCATTAGAGGCATTGCTTGATTTCATGATTCGTAGCTAAACTTTGGTTTTGCCATGAACTCTACCAAGGACAGTATGCTGCTGAACTGAGTCCTGAAGCAGAGCAGAGAGAAAGGTGTTACTCCGGACATCTGCTCCAAATCTGCTACTTGTTGCAAAGAAAATGGATCCCTTAAACATCCTTACATATGGGAAAACAACTGTCCTTGCACTGACCAGATTATCCTGAGAGTACAAGGCTACAATACCACCCATTCAGCACCACTTATGATATTTTCTTTTGGTGTAGGGGGTTGCAGACATCTTCCACTCCTATTCCACCTCAGTACAGCATAGCTCATCTCCAGTAGGCATTGAGGTAGTATTTCATGCCCTCCTATATTTTTAAACAGTGCTGCCAACCAAGTAAATATATTGCTTATAGACAGGAACATAAGCTGCTTCAAGTCTTTACATTATCATCTTCCTATAGTTATTAATCTCTTTTAAAAATAAATTGTCTGTATGTGCTTTCTTCCAGCTTAGGAACCAGGTCATAATCTCACTGTACAATAAGTCAATTAAAGAAATCTAATGTAAACACTCAAGAAGCAAAAGCATGACAAAACCAGAAGCAAATATTCCTAACAGCTCAATATTAGCTCTATTCAGGAAGAAGGCTTGGCAAAGTACTGATGAAACTGCTTCTGATGTCATCTGTTCCTTTAAGTAGCAGTTATCCCATGGAAAATTAATTTAATGGGAATATCAGTTAAAAAACCAGAGTGGCTTTATTTTAATAGCTCATTATTTTTAAGGACAGTCTTTCTACCTGGCAGCAGATAAATTCCACCTGCAAACCTTTTTTTCCCTTACCATGAAACTTCAAACAAGTCAACTTTTAAAGGCCCTGCTATTTCTAGCTATTTCTCACACAGCAAACAAAAGGAATAACTGGGAACATTTTAATAAGCCTGTAAATTCAAAAAGCAGTCTGAAATTATGAAAAATGTGTTGATGCCTCAAACACTATTATATATGCATTAGATGTAAAAATGTCATCTATTTAAAGATACCACTTTGTGCTCTGAAAAAGAAGAAAGCACAGTAAGGGGACACACAACGGGTAAGAATAATGGTGCTGCAATGATAATTCCCAAGTTGGTAAGCCTTCAGCCAGATGGAATCATCATCTTACTTCAGGCAAAGAGCACAGGTTGGTTGTTTACTTGCAAATGAGATGTTAGCCGAGAGAGAGAGAGATTTGCTGTGGTGCAGAGAACAGAATTCTATCACAGACATGACTTTGACAGTTGCTTTAACTTAAAAGAAGCTGACCTTTCAACCTTTATTCTAAGATATTACATTTTGATGAAGAAGCGTGTACTTTTTTTGAGGAAAACTCCACTCTGAACAAGTACCTTTCATAGTATGTTTCTGGCCCTTCTAATGGTGCAACAGGATTTACTTACTATAATAAACAATAATGCAGATTTGCTGGGTTTTACCCTAGTTTATTCTCACAGATCTGAGATTATTAAAAATCCTTAAATTCACATAAGGTTATTAGGAAAATAGCTCACCACCAACATATCCTGTTGCTCTGGACTGATAGGTTATTGCTCATATGACAGAATCACAGAATGGTTTTGGTTGGAAAAGACCTTTAAGAGCATTGAGTCCAACCATCAATCCAGTCCTGCTAAGTCCACCACTAGATCACGTCCCCAGGTATGACATCTACTTGTCTTTTAAACACCTCCAGAGATGATGACTCAACCACCTCCCTACACAGCCTACCCTTGTCTGCCAGTGATTCCAATTATTAATTGAACCTTTTTCAATATACAGCTACTCTACTGAACCCAAAGCTCAACTCACGTAGGAGGAGGTACAAGGACATAGTTCCCTATTCCCCACTTTTGAATGCCCCTCACTCAAGATAAAGAGTCAAGATCATTGTTTCTTGAAAGACTACATTGATACAATTTTGCAATAGATTTATGTATAGCATTTATACTTGTAGACACTAAAGCTTTTAGAGGAAGAAATAAATCCCAATCAAATATTGCCAGGAGTGGAGAGGTTAGGTCATTCCTGAATTTGTGTTGTACTGATGGAAGGAATTTGGGGGCTTTGCTGAAATAGCGCTGCTGCACCAAGCACCCTGCAAGCCTTGGTGACAACCAGTTTGTACAGCACAGCAGTCGCCCTGGGCTCCTTACACAGACCAGTGAGTCTCACATCAAGACTAGTCCTGGGGTAACAGGGAGGAACAACACAGATGGTCTAAAACAAACCCTCAAAGACAAGTTTCCAGCTATACTTTTCTTTATTTCCTCTTCTTTGCCTTTCTTAAATATAGAAACATTTTCCCTCTAACTTATTGTGCATGACTTACACACCCTCAAATCTCTATCTTATATGGGATTGGAGAACAAATCTTATGAGGAGTGGCTGAAGGAACTGAGACTGTTCAACCTAGAGAAAAGGAGGCTGAGTGGAGACCTTATCACTGTCCACAACTACCTGAAAGAACGTTGTAGTGAGGTGGGTATTTGGTCTCTTCTCCTAGGTGACAGGTGACAGGATGAGAGGAAATGGCCACAAGTTGTACCACAGGGGGTTCAGATTAGACATCAAGAAAAGGTTCACTGAAACGGTTATTAGGTACTGGAACAGGCTGCCTAGGGAGACAGTTGAGTCATCATCCCTGGAGGTATTTTAAAAAACAGGTAGATTAAGTGCTCAGGGATATGGTTGATCAGTGGGGAGGTACAGTGGGACTCAACTATCTCAAAGGTCTTTTCCAACCTAGCAATTCTATGAATCTATTATTCTATTATTCTTTGTTTGAGAAACTAGTTTTGCTGAATTCTCCTACAAGATTACTACATGCTTTGCAGTGGTACATTCCAGAACACTGCACTGGAAGTCATAATAGAAAAATATGTTAAGGTATAGCTCATTCACCAAAAGGAAATTAATTTTTTCTTCTGCCAGGGAACCACTACAGTTTTGCATGTCCAGATTAATTGTATCTACTAATTTTAATTTTCCAGTTGCAGGATCAGAAGATCAGCTACTTGGGAATTCTTTATCTGCAAGATTTTAAGTCAAAAGATAAAAAGGTCCAAAAAAACTTTTAGC
Source organism: Piaya cayana (assembly GCA_013389865.1). Lineage (NCBI taxonomy): Eukaryota > Metazoa > Chordata > Aves > Cuculiformes > Coccyzidae > Piaya > Piaya cayana. The sequence goes on from WAAB01022412.1 coordinate 225,136, forward strand.
AAATTTGAACCATGCATGAAACAGTAAAATATCGATACAGATCAAGTACTAAAGTGAAACAAAAAAAGAAAGAAACTTAAGATCCACATCATTATAATAAATCAACTGATACTGAGGAGTGTTTTTCCTACATGACAAAAGTAAAGTCTAAGTGAAATCTTGTAAAAATTTTAATAATGAAAAACCTTATTTGCTATTACATAAAAGTTCTTTTACTTGTTCAGAAATGAGAAAAATAGCAACTTCCTAGCTTAAGTTGGCTTACCTTCAAATACTAACATTGTAGTAGGGAAAAGTAAAAGGACAAATAGAAAATGGTCTAATTCCTACTAATGCATTATTTGTAATTTCTCTAATTTCATCTTTTTCACTTGCAACAGTAAGAAACAAGTTCCTCTTCACAAGAAGATATTCTTATATCAATACACTGCTAACAGTGACATTTTGAAGATTACTTAAAGTTCTTTTTATTGCCAAAAGAATTTCAAGAATCGAGCCAGACGCAGTCTATTCAATCCTGGTTATTTCTTCAAATACAGCCCAATCAGAAATCAAAAATTTTCATTTTATATGCTTATAGGAGTTGAAATAATTAATTCTGAGATTTAAGATTTTCAGTTATAAATCAGGATTTATGCAGCAATCTGTTGCATTTTGAAAAAAAAAATCAAAAGCATTTTAGAAAAGAGTTGTTCAAGGGAAATATCATTTGGGTTTTATCCCCATTTTTTTTAAACATTTTTTTAAAGTGATATCTAAACTTCCATGAGTTTTGTCTTGTGTCTTTCTTTTTTCTTTATTTTTTCCTCTGTCAAGTAGTTATCAAGACAAAAATCTTAATCATCTAAGACAATAATCAATGAAAAAAACCAGAAAGCAGGTATTTTACAAATAACTGTCAAGTTCAATTTTGAGTTTAGATAACAACAATTTAATTGACAGGAATAAATGTTCCCTATTTTTAGGTTTCCTGTAACCATTGTTAACATACTAGGACAGTACGCATTTTGCAATCTTAAATATTAAGCATAACATGCACTTGAAGTTGAAACTCTATATCATAAAAAAATGCAGTTGATTTGTACTTATAGGTAAACATTGTCCTTCGAGATGCATGAGAGGCGCACACTCTCCTGGGTGGAAAACTGATTGGATGGCCGGGTCCAGAGAGTGGTGGTAAATGGAGTTAAATCCAGCTGGAGGCCAGTGACAAGTGGGGTTCCCCAGGACTCAATGCTAGGTCCAGCCCCATTCAATGTCTTCATCAATGACCTGGACGAAGGCATTGAGTGCACCCTTAGCAAGTTTGCAGATGACACNGTTCTGGGCCCCTCAAGAGCAACAAGGCTGGTGAAGGGGCTGGAGAACAGGCCTTATGAGAAGCAGCTGAGAGAGCTGGGGTTGTTTAGCCTGGAGGAGGCTGAAAGGAGACCTCATTGCTCTCTGCACTACCTGAAAGGTTTAGTGTTTGATAGGAAAGGTTGGACTCGATGATCCGATGGGTCTCTTCCAACCTGGTGATTCTATGATTCTATGATTCTAAAGCCCACTAGGCTATAAAGAACTCTGGCTATGTACTTGTAATACAGATCTACAGTGGAAGAATACCTACCCAAACCCAGAAAAATTAGCATACAGAAAAAAGCCACACTAAGTAAATTTTCATTTCCCATTTAAATTCAAAATACATAAACTTTCTTTTCATCTGACTCTACACTGAGCTGTGTTACTCCAAACATCTGCAAAATTATGTGTTATAAATTGTGTGTTTTGGCATTTCACATCAGTGAAATCCAGCAGCCATCACAACAGATTGCTCAGTTGTCCACATGCCTTATGGTTATGCAGCACATTCAATTTACACCACACATTTGCATTTTCTGGCTGTATAATGATTTTCATCTTTGGAGTCTGTGACAAGACGTAACATGCAGATTATCTCACATCTTGGAGGGGACACTGCACTGAAAAGGCTGGGAAGCCACTTCATTATGAGTGTATCTCAGAAGTTCTTCCAGCTTGACTAGCCCAGCTGCCTGAGAAGCCCATAAAAAAATCAGATGTTAGAAAATTTCTCACAAGAATTTTCCATTTGCATCTTATGATTGCCTTCCAAAAAGGAAACTGTGGAGGAACCATCTGATGTGACAGAATAATGGGCAGCCCTTGAAGAGTTGTACCCTAACCAAATGATTTACAAGTTACTGAAGTAAGAGATGAATATTAACAGATAACTAATGATGGACAGTATGTTTGCTAACAAAACCTAAAAATATTTTAGCAAGGAAAATACAGATTTATTTATCTATCGAATCCTGCCAATGAGTCATTATATATAATTTAAAAAACATTAAACGTAACTTGCTTGTTACTACAGCAAGATACTTGTAGATAATTTCAGAAATAATTTGAATATCTAGGATGGTAAATGTGGTGGGATTAATTTAGTATTCTTTTGCATTAATGTTGTCTTTTATTTTATGAAATTAATAGGTGGTTGGTTTTTTCACTTGTGCTGGGAATACATCTGTGCTGTTCACAATATCTCATTTCTGGTTTATAAGCAGCTGATAAACAAATAGTGAAACACACAGACTAACAACATATTTTAAAACTTCAAGATAAGTTTTTCACAGAATCACTAGGTTGAAAAAGACCTCCTGGATCATCGACTCCAACCATTCCTATAACCCAGTAAACCATGTCCCCAACCACCGCATCCACTGTTTTTTTAAAAATACCTCCAAGGAAGGTGACCCAAACACCTACCTGGGCAGCCTGTTCCAGTGCCCAATGACCCTTTCCGTGATTTCTTTTTTTTTCTGATGTCCAGCTTCCAACTCCCCTGGTGCAGCTTAAGGCCTTTTCCTGTCTCCTGTCACTTGGGAGAAAAGGCCAGCTCCCTCCTCTCTACAACCCCCTTTCAGGTAGTTATAGAGAGCAATGAAGTCTCACCTCAGCCTCCTCTTCTCCAGGCTAAACAACCCCAGCTCTCTNGACTCGGCATTTGGCTGTGTTAAACCTCATGCCATTGGTTTCAGCCCAGCAGTCCAGCCTGTTCAGATCCCTTTGCAGAGCATCCCTACCCTCCAGAAGATCAATACTTCCACCCAGCTTAGTGTCATCCTCAAACTTGCTAAGGGTGCACTCAATGCCTTCATCCAGGTCATTGATAAAGACACTGAACAGGGCTGGACCTAGCACTGAGTCCTGGGCAACACCACTTTTTGTTCAACTACCAGAAATAATACCTCTAAAAATGTTAATAGAGTTAAAAGACACTTCTTAAACTATACTCTCTCCAGCTGTTTCTACATACTTTACAAGATTTTTTGAAACCTACTAGAAGGATGCAGTTCTAGGGAACTGCTTCTGAATTCTACAGTTTATAGACTCAAAATAAGCAGTTTGAGTGAAACTACTTTAAATTTATTAACTATAAAAGAACCCCATTCATTCACACTCCTGACAGGAACACCTTCTACCAAAAGCAAAGATGAGACTAACCAAATATCTTGGAGATTTAGGTGCAAATTATTCTCTACCCTGTGTAGTAATTGCTGAAATTTTCTTTTTTTTTGGCAAGTGAGTTTCAAACCTGGATAAATTAAACCAAGTTGAACATCTATAAAAGACCATTCTGTAGCCTCATTTGTGGAAAACTGGACCTTAACAGTATTGTACTTGTAAGCTCTGTTCTGCTTCTCTTGTCTCTCTAACTGCCCTCAATATATCAAAACAAGAGAGAATAATCACAGAGAGGCTAAGCACAATGCATTATTTATCCTAGGAGCATCACTAGAGCAGAAGCATCATCTGCTACCTAGTCTTACATAGTATCTGTGGTGTATCAATTCCACCAGATCCAGACTGGAAGTTCATTGCCTCAAAAGCTAGTAGAGATGAATGGAGAAACTGGGACAGGCAGTTAAAAGAAAAAAAGTGCCTGGTCTGAGCACACTTTGCCTCTGGTAATTTGTCTTCTTACAAGTTCCCAGAGACGTACATGGAGCTCAGCGGAAGAGACAGTCCATAACCTATGCACTCTTCTTGAACCAGCATTCCATTGATATTTTACTCATCTCTTAAATGATCAGATAACCTTCCCTTTGAATTGTGCCTTGAAAGCAATCCAAGTTTTGGATCTGAACAAGTTTTCTGATTATACACTTAATCCAATTAAAAGTAGCATACAGGATGATTTACAAAGTATTTTTCTATAAAGGATGACAATTTCTTTTGAATCTTCCCTGTTCCAACTATCCCTGCAATGATCATTAAACCCTGGCAGTTTAAATACTACCTCAATGTATTTATCATATCTTACTCTAGTTCTTAAAGATAAGATGAAAGAAAAGTGTTACTAGCCAGGCTCAAGAGTTATGGCAGTCTAAAATACAGAGCACTTTATTTCACGATAGATTTTTTTAAAGAACAGAATTTTGAGTGGGGTTTTTCATTGTTTTGAGTTTGGGTTTTAGGACTTTTTTTCTTTTTTTTTTTTTTNTTTTTTTTTTTTCATTTTCTTCCCCTCCTGCCCTAACATAGGATAAGAAATCATAAGACAACCTAAGTACATGGAGAAGGATGTTTTTTAAAGAGACAGCTGAACTGGTGAAGTGGTTCAGTATCTATACGTGAACAAAAGGGGTTAAATGCATAGGAGGGGAAAAAAAACCTCTAATCTTCCTATGAATCAACACAAAACATATGTAACATCTACATGCACTGTAATTGATGATAAGACTTTTATTCTCTGAAGAATCATCATCCCTATAAAACACCCCAACACCACACCAATTCTAGACGTGTTTGCTTGCAGTATAAAAACCTTTGCCAAGAAATGTGTTTTGATATCAGATGCAACATTTTCACTCTGCAACTCTGTTTGTGTTTTGTAGTACACTTGATCAAGTAGATGTCTCCCATAAGATGCTCACACCAAATCCATGATCAGTCTGAAATTCCAAAGTGAATGCAAATTAAATTAAGACATCTCAAGCATGTAAGAATTGTACATCAGACATTTTGTTTTGACACATGCAAGTCCACTCCTGATATCAGTGGACTGGTGGGTTTTTTGGTTTTGGGTTGTTTTTTGTTTTGCATTTAATACAGATTAAAGCACTGGCGATATGATGATTTCTACTAAAAATTGCTATGTTACTGATTGCTTAATAGTATAAATTGGCAGTATTGCTATGATTGTTTTTGATGAAAATTATTGATTTTTAATTCCTAGCATTAGCTTTTGAATCCATTGTAAATATCATGGCAGAAAAAGATTCATCACTCCTGTGCCTAACTGGTTCATACTAAATCTCTTTATGATCCACATGACTGTTCATGTCAAGGAGCATGTTAGGATAACGCCATCTTCTCTTTTTACAGATTTTACAAAGGTGAAATGTCTGCTCTGTTACAGACTCTGGCAGACAACACCATTTGGTCTTTTATTCCAGTACTCAAAAAAATGGAAAACATGACTACAAGTAGCAGTTTCTCCATTTTTCACAAAAGCTAAACTTTCTTTTTGAAGTGGGACCAACAGGCAAGTGCCAGCTATACAAGATCATGACAAAGAAATTGAAATAAAACTTAGAAATACATAGTACTGATGCAGCTTACCTTAGCACTTTAGCCCACTGCAATAGTCATTAACTATTCTTCTCTTTTACATTTCATGCAACACACTTGGCTGTCTGAGCTATGTGTTTGATGTTGACTTTTGCTACGCAATCAACTCTGCAAATTGTGAGATGCGCATTTCTGGTCTAGAATTGTCTTAGGCTAATATGTTTAACCTGCTTTCCCTCCTGCATACCTCTCTCTGTTCTTACATGCCAGCTATATTCTTCTGATGTACTGTCACATGCAAAAGAATAAAGGTAGTAGAAACTCCCTGTTTGAATACAAACAAAAGTGTTTCACCTCTTCTTGGTGCAGATTTACCTGTATTTCTGGGTGGTCCTGTAGGTCACAGATTGACTATTAACAACTATGAAAGTACATCCTGACATGCAGACGCTAGAAACATCTCTATTTAATAACATTTACATTTTTATATATTTCTTTTTATAAAATAAAGTTATAATTGCTGGTACCCAAGGTATTAACATTTTTATAAGCACTACAAACCTTTGAAGGATATAATTCAATTCCACTTTTGCTGGTACTGTTCCCTCTCTGAAGTCAGTTTTCTGTCAGTTTGGGTGAAGAGCAGCTTTACTATTAAATGGCAACAACCATTTATTCATAATGACAGTCATATCTTTGTATCAGCAGAAATGTATTTGCAACATTAAACAAGTTTTTTAATTCACACGGTCTATTCTAAAGCCAACTGCAAAATTATTCTGAACGATGATTTAAATCCTGTAACTTGTTTTGCTTTTGTCCAATGAAGTCTATAACCAGTATGTAATCCCTCTAAATGGGTAGAGAAAGATTCAAACTACACTTTGTGACATAAAACATTAGACAGTCTCTTGGAAATCCCTTTCTTCCTTTTTCAGCCTTTCTTAAGAAAAAAAGATGAATCAGTTTTCCAATCTGCTACACCACATAGATGCACAAATATTTTGCCATAACAGAGGAACATGTGACAGGCAGAAAACACCAGATTTCTGCATAGCTGGATATCTGTGTTGTGAAACCCAAGATTAATACTGCTTTGAAGTTGTCAGTACTGCTGAGACCACAGAACATCCCTGCGTTCACATGATGTTACTGGAGAAAATGAATTATTCAGAGTTCCTTAAGCTCACCATCTATCTCTGCAGAAAAAGAGACTGCACAATTAGGAAACAATGCAGAACCAGCCCACTCAGAAGATCTATCCTTGTTTAGTGTAGAAGCAATGTTACATATCAGTATAGTTATTAAATATTTATTAGCTATTTATTATCATTTTAATTAACTATCATTAACTATTGTTGATAACTTATATTGACACTGCAGGACCATCATATCCACTGAAGATAGCTAGGTATTATTCAGCATTTGCCTAACTATTGTTCATTATTCAATACAGAGAGTATGCAATTAAAACTCTTCAATACCTGGTTGAGTTAGAAGTAACATCCATTGGAGGAGATCTAATGAACCATAGATATATTTCACTGGGATTAATAAGCATCTTATCTTATGTGGGCTTCACCAGTAGAATTTCCACAAGAACCATGGAAAATAATTTGTGTATGATGAATTCTAAATGAATCTAATGTAAACCAACTTTCTTTTCAAGGCAGAAGGAAGAAGCCAATTCCCTTTTTTTAATCATGAAACCAAGCCAATGTTATGCCTTTGTCACAAGGCAAAAGATTTGTTTGCAACAAACTGTGAAGCACTGCATTTGATATAGGACCACTTTGAAATTTAGAAAGACAGAATCTGTAGACCATCATGAACAGTAATTCTGAATATTTATGAAGGATATTCCTCAAAAGATGACTGAATCTACTTGTTCTTGTCTTGGGTTGAACAGCTGAACCACCTCCAGTGGACACTAAATGTCAGTCTTGGCCCTGTTGACTTGTAACACCAGAGTCAAACATTGAATGCCATATACATACATGAAATAATGAAATAGCCATTTTGAGAACATTTTTTAAAGTTTTTCTCTGAGTTTCTCTCACATTGATAATGAAAAGCAAGCTGAATAGCTGAGAGGCAGCAAAACACTCACCCATACTCTGTTTGAAAGTAATCTAACAAAATTATCCTGAACATATCATGCATGCCAAGACTTATGATAGACAGTTGTGTTAAAAGCTTTTATTTCCATGAGATCAGACTGTATGCATCACTTGCAACTAGAAAAATATTACAGAAATGATGATAATCAAAGAAATGAGTGCATTCAAATCTTGTTATCGCCTCATATTTGCCCTGGCCATTTTCTTTGCCTGTGCTTGTCATTTAAAAAAAGAATGAATGCCAACAAAGTTACTACAGTGCTCCATACTTTTCATTGTTTTCCTCAAGACTCACCTTAACAGCTAGGTGGGAATTTCTACTTCAAATTTTACATTTTGGATTTTAAACTAGCCTAACTGTTAAAGCCACCAGAATAAATCAAAGCAAGTCAGAGGCTTGGTCTTAGAACTGAGATGGCTCTTAGCTGCTTCCGAGCATGTCTTTGGATGGAAAGCACTTACACATATACCCTCAGAGTTCCAGCAAATCTCATATATACTTCTGGATTAAGCTTTTAAAAACATGAACTAAATGGCTTGTGTAATATTTTCACAAGCAGCACAGTTGCTTAAGTCATTTGAATCTATCAAACTGTACTCAAAATGAGTATTTAATAATGCAGTATTAACTTCAGAATACCATATGTAATAGCGTAAATTAGTAAGAAACAAAATGCATTCTAAATACATATTTTTAATTCCTCAAAGAGTTATGAAAAATTGCAGTTCAGGAAGCTTGTCTTGTTCTACTGACATTTATTTATATAAAAACCTATTTAATAGTGGTTCACTGATTATTGTTGCATTCAAAGATCATCTTAACCCCTCTTTTCTAAAATGGTGAAATATTTACTATGGACATAACTCACATAATCATATGCTTTATAACCATGTGCTGGCAAGAAAGGTGTCAGATCATAGCAATTTTTTTTTTGTGATGAGAAAATTGTACATTCTTATTTCAAATCCATTTTTTTAAAAAAGGGGGCATACACGAGAAAATAACAAGGTTCCAATCAACTTTACTATCTTCCTTGGGGTTAAGGATCTATGGTAATTTACTAGCTGCTAAATTCCTCAAACCCAAAAGGCATTAGTAATGGCTATTTTGCACTTCAACTAAATTGAAATTTGGGCATTCTAAGTTGGTGGCAACTTCTGCCTTGGAATAAGTTTACATGACCTAAATGTAGATTCAAAACCATATGAGCATCAAGAACTGCTTAGGTATTAAACAGAAAACATTTAGTCACATCAGTACATCCCAGCAAAATCCTTTAGGTCTCTTGTTAGAGCAAGACATGCATTTCTAATGAACAAAATACAATCTAGCCCATTAGACATTTGTGTGTCAAGCATGCTTAGCAAAGATTCTTTGACTGTAGCTATGTTACTGATATTTAAGTTGCACAACATCTTTTCAATTAGATAAAGACTTGGAGACCAGCCAAACTTTTTTTTTTTAGTTTTCAATCTGAAATGGCTATATGCTGGCTGTGCCAGAAGAGTGCATAATGGGAGAGAAATTCACCCTAAGGAAAAAACAAAAACCTAAAATCATACTGAACCGTTTCCAGTTTTGATTTGCTGGCAGGAGGATGTGGGGACAGAAAGCCTAAACCAAGAAGTGACAGAGCATAACTCCTTAAAACCAGTCTGAAAATGCAATTCTCCTATCTAATAGAAACTGAAGGGTTAATTTAAACACACCTCATTATTTAGACATTTCTGTATGGGTAAGGGATTTGCTAACTTTATTCTTCACACTTATCTCTGACTTTCCCTGCAGTGATGGTTATATTTCAAGCTCTTAATCCTAAAATTTCTCCACATCTAATTGTACTTCAAGGTTACATATCTCTGACAACGTGCAAATTCCTATTAATGATAACTACAGTCCAAGATGTGAAGAATTTCCCAACAGTAATCTCAGGAAAGAAAAAAACTTAGCAAGAGACAATAAACCAAAAATCATTGCCACTCCACAGAATCAATTTTCCAGTTTGTTACAGCTGGGAAAACACCTCAAGCTGCAAGAGCAAATAAGACTCAAAAGCATCATTCCACACCTTGAGGTTGTCTTACTGTTGACATCCTTCCCCAGACTCCTAAAGGAGGTACCTGATAAATTACCTCACAGCTGTCACAAGTCCTGCTACATCCCCCGAGTCCTCTGGTTTGGTTGTGCAAAAGGAAAAACAGACAAGATAGGAAGAACTGTGACTTTTGGGAACAGCTGTAAAAGTCAATTCTATATTTGAAAACACTTGAGAAACACAGAAAACAGCACCTTTTGATAGGATGTACACTGTACTCCCAACACACCTCTGGAATGAAGAAGTGTTTCTTGCAAATGACAGCTGTTTCTAGCTTCCTGAACTTTAGAAGCAGAGAACTCATATATTTTGTGTCTCACCTACACATAGAATGCAAAGATATGATAAAAGTTATGATATAAATAAGGTGTCACCACCTGTCATCTTTAACACCAGCACTTCTTTTTCAAAACAGAGTAATGTGCTTGAGAATGACAGGCGATCTTTTTTATAGAATCACAGAATAAGCAGGGTGGAAAAGACCCACTAGATCAAGTCCAACCATTCCTATCAAACACTAAACCATGTCCCTCAGGACCTCATCCACCCATGCCTTAAACACCTCCAAGGAAGGTGAATCAACCACCTCTCTGGGCAGCCTGTTCCAGTGCCCAATGACACTTTCCATGAAATTTTTTTTCCTAATGTCCAGCCTAAACCTCCCGT